>JARYGA010023335.1:0-49185 GCA_030545235.1 Helianthus tuberosus
TTTACGTGGCTTATCTCCTGTAATCATGATTACTTCTCCAGTGGGTGCCTGAATTTCTATAGAATTCTTATCACAAAGAATTCGAGCATGGTTGGCTATTAACCAATCCATTCCTAACACAACATCAAATTCAGCTAATTTCATACGTAACAGATTTGCAGAAAATTTATGACCTGAAAGTTCTATTTCTACTTTTTGCAAAACCTGATCTATTTTAACTGAATTCCTATCTGCGGTTTTGACTGTAAAAATCTGCCTAATGTTGGTTAAAGGTAACTTAAGAGCTTGACAGAATAAAGTATTGATAAAACTTTGGTTTGCACCAGAGTCAAATAATACTTTTGCGTATACGTTGTGAACTAGGAACATACCAGCTATAACATCTGGAATGAGTTCTGCTTCTTGAGTAGTTAGCTGGAATGCTCTGACCTTTTTCTTAGTAGCTCCGTCAGTCGCCTTGGCTTTGTTGTCTGCTGGTTTGATCAATTTAGGACATTCTGTTTTGAAATGTCCGGCTTCTCCACAATTGTAACAAATTATGGATTTCTTTCTGCAGTTTTCTTCACGATGTCCTATAGTTTTGCAAAAATTGCAAGTTATATCGCATCTTCCATAGTGTTTCTTTTTGCATTTCCTGCAGTATGATGGAATTGGTGATTGCCCTATTCCTTTTTTCTTGAAGTTATTACTATTACCCATACGAAATCCTTGGGTAATTTTCTGAGCCAGATCCTTTTTCCTGTCTTCATCTCTTGTGCGTACCAGTTCATCAGTTAGGGTGTTGGCTAGTTCCACTGCATCGTCAATAGTGCGAGGTCTCGCAGCTTTAACGATATTGCGGATTTCGCTAATTAATCCCCAAATGTAGCGAGAAATGAGTACCGGCTCTGGCGAAGCCAGCGTTGGTACCACCCTAGCATATTCGAAGAATGTTAAAGTATATCCTCGACAGTCCACATTAACCATCCGATGGTTTAGGAACTTATTTGCCATTTGATCTTTTTCATACTCGGGACAGAATTTTCTTTCTACAAGACTCTTAAGTTCTTCCCAGTTCATGGCATAAGCCACAATCCTTCTTTTAGCTTGTAACACTGTGTTCCACCATTCTAACGCCCCTTCTTTAAAAAGATTAGACGCATACATAACTTGGTCTTCCTCAGCACATTTGCTTATAGCAATTACTGCCTCAGTTTTCTCTAACCAACGTAATGCTGCAATAGCCCCTTCATTACCTGAAAACTCAGTTGGTTTACAGGCAAGGAATTCTTTGTAAGTGCAACCAGGTGTTGCAGCTTTCATTTTCTTGAAAATTGGGGTTTGCAGATCATTATTGTTATTAACATGATTTCCGCCTCCGTTTATACTATTACTAAAGTTGTCGCCTTGAGTACGTTTACTAGGAATGAATGATTGCGTTTTAACAGGTTTTTGAACAGCAGCAACAATTGCTGGAATAGCATTGGCTATTCCTTGTGCAACAATATCCTCTATATCTTGTCTATTTAACAATTGTTCTTCCTGAATTTGCTCGGATTGATTTACTTCATTTACTGGTTCATTACCAATGTTTGCCATCTGATAATTAATTTATAGATAAATAATTAGTATAAAAGAAATAATCCAATGTCACAATTAATTGCACATAATCACGTAAACGAATATACAAACAAAATCTAAAATTTCATTTAGTTTATAGATTATATCATGCCTCTATATACAACCGTTTTATTATTTATTTTACAAATACTGATTTTACTATTACTATTACACAACCACAGTTTTACCAACCCATTATCTCTCGGCATTTGTCTTCCTAAAAACGAAGCTCCCTTTCATCATACTTCCAAGCAATTTGTCCCCCTATCTCACGGATTCTATTTCCCGCATCCATTAACTCTTCGCCAAAATGGCGAAGTTCTGCTAAATTCTCATTACTCATGGGTGGATTGGGTAATGTTTCTGGATCGAATTGCGGAAGAAGGGAATAAGGACTGTTGACAATGTTTTGGAATTGCCAATCATTGGTCCACCATTCGTCCATTTCTACAGATTGGGAGTGGACTATTGGTTCTGGGATTGCTGGTTCAAGATTTATAGGAATTTGGTTTTCAATAGGACAAGTAAAAATATTTGTATTGACAGGCTGAATAGTCTCACAGCTTGCCAATATAAAATCTATTTCCTCCTGAAAAGTCATTCCCTAGTTTTGTTTGGAGCTTTCTCTAATTTCCATCTGAGTTGGTCTAGAACCTTTTCCAACCTCCATTTCTATTTCCTTAGAATATTCCTCAAACTACATTCCCATTTGCCTAGAATCTTCCTTGACTTCAGTCTCCATCTCCTGCTGTCTAGAACTTTCCCTGGTTACAATTTCTTTTCCTTTTTCTAAAGGATTGTTTATTTTAGGAAGTTTCGTAGCTGGCTTTTTCCTACGAATATGACTCCCCCATACGTATTTCCTTCTTTTCTTTGGTTTTGGCTTTTTCAAAGGTGGAGCGTTGAATTCTACAGGTTGTTCCACATCAGGAAAATACCCAGTAAATTCTTTAGAAACTTCTATATTTACAGGGTATAGGTTGAGATTCTCTAGGGCTTTCGATAACTCATTCATGCTGTCTAACATACAAAGAAAATACAAAAAATGCTAAGTTAAAATTTTAGAAATAACCTTTAAGTTTTATTGCATACCCTGTGACTAATTTATACAAAGGAAAATGGATATTTTAAACATGCGAGGTTTTATTTATTTACAAGATGATATTTCGGGCTTGTAAATAAGGTTGCTATTATGGAATCATGGTATTTTAAATATTAGCATTTATTGCTACAGTGGCCAACATATAAAGATCCGCCCATTTTTCCTCTAATTTGTCCTCCCAAGGTGTTTTACTGGTTAATTCCTGGGTTTCCTGTTTAATTTTCTTCTCTCGGGCTTTCTTTATTTTCTCCTGACTTTTCTTAAGAATCAAACTTCTTTTATCGGGAGAAAGTGGTTTCTCGTATTGGGCTTTTCGAACAAATATTCCTTCTTCAGGAATTGCAGGAAGTTTTGAGGATTTAGTTTGGGATGAACTTCCTTTCTCATTGGATGACCTATCTAATTTAAGATAGATGCTGGAAAGCTTTTTCTTACCCATACTGTAACTAACAAATAGTCAGTTAATAAAACACATAAACACATAATAGTAATCAGGAAAAATTAAGTATTTCTAAATACTTAATTAGCTTAACTCAGTGGCTCTGATACCACCTTTTTCTGTCACGACCCCTGACCCGGTTTTACCCGTTTCAGGAGCCGCGGGACAGAAATCCCGTTGTATTTATTTAATTGAGTTTAACAGCGAAAGTTTATCATCAGGATCGTTGTAAAGCTAAAATTTTCCCGATTATTTTATTTCACAATTCGGGATAAAACCCCGTTAATTTACAATATTATGATTTCACGAAGAAATATTTATTTAACAAAACATATTTCTTTCTTTTACAATGAGCCACTTTCTTAAGCTTGCAGTGCTCCGTAGCACCTTTCCTGAATCACAACAGATCACCTGAAACATGTTTGAAAAAGGTTTTGTCAGCAGAAAATACTGAGTGAATCATTCTATTTACTAAAACAACCTGTTTGTTATAATTTACAGTATTAAGGAAGATTACATTGTTTCTGATATCAACCAACTACCCACAGTATTTGTCACACGACCGGATCTGTGACTATGGTCATATCCCCCATTGGCTGCCCCAATGGTGACGATTATCAAGTAATGTATACAAAACCCCACATACCGGCTGTAACTTGGTGATTACATAAACTTAATCACTGTAATTATAACCTTTGAAAATAAACATGATTTTAAAAGTAATTTGATAAAAAGAGAATGACTCACATTGCAGATTTAACACGGATAGAGTTTACTCTACGGATTAGCCTTGTTAACCTAATTTAAATAACAATGCACACAAAACTGGGTTAGTAATCAATACAGCATTTACGATAACTCACGAGATCAATCCTCACAACGAATGACAAAGTGTTATGCTTAAACATCCATCGAATTAACGATTAATGACAAAGCATCACCCTAATGTGGGCAGCAATTAAACATCCATTGAGTACATTGATCGATCGGAAAATGAATCGTAATAGCGATCGAGTTATTACCCTGTTTTGTGACAGCACTTCGTGAATTGTGTGTGTTTTGATAGTGTTTCTGCTATAACTCAGCGTATACTTTGAATTTTTACGTCGTTTCAGTGCCCAGATTCAAGTCCCAAACTCTACTATTTATACTGAAATTTTGACCCAGTGGCGTAGCGCGACTGGTTACCCCTATAGTCGTCGCGCTACGTGACTGCT
Source organism: Helianthus tuberosus (assembly GCA_030545235.1). Classification (NCBI taxonomy): domain Eukaryota; kingdom Viridiplantae; phylum Streptophyta; class Magnoliopsida; order Asterales; family Asteraceae; genus Helianthus; species Helianthus tuberosus. Next base: position 4,358 of record JARYGA010023335.1, read on the forward strand.
AACCTAGTTTCATAGGGTAGCTACGTGCATGGGTAGGCTTGCTGAGTCGACAGTTTCTCAAAATTCGAATTTGACTGAGAGTTATTTGGATAATCGTAACTAGGGTTTTACCCCCCTGAGTTTTAGGGGCCCTAATCCTGATTCTGAAAATTCTGAAAATTTTAGGGTTTGTGTAGAATCACTTGGGTGTCTCAATTAGGGTTTCCTTTTGGACAATTTAACTTAATAAATATGACTTTTGATGAGAGTTGTTACATCAGGTCAACGGCAGATCTGTCGCTATCTCTTACACTCGATGTTGTCAGAAACAAGGCTGCCAAAGCATCTGAAGATGGAAAGCGTAAAAGGGAGGATGAGAATTCTCATCGCTCCGATAGGAAGAGGAATTCTGAAGATAAGAAGAGTTCCGGGTTTAAGAGAGAGAGCCAGCAGTCGAGTGAGAAGACCAGGTGCGAAACTTGTAGGAAATACCATCTTGGGAAATGCAGATTTGAGTCTGAGCCACTACCCTGTGGAATCTGCAAGTCTAAGGAACATAAAACCTTGGATTGCAAGAAGTTGAAAGATGCAACCTGTTATGGTTGCAACGAGAAGGGGCATATCAAGACTAACTGCCCTAGGAATCAGAAGAAGCCTGAAGAGGCCAAGAAAGCAAATGCATGAGTCTTCCAGACCAACGCCAAGGAGATGATGCAGAATGATAACTATATAGCAGGTACCTTTCCATATCAAGCAGTTTATGCAGAAATTTACTTGATACTGGCACATACGATTCTATAATGAATAATAAATGTTGAGAACTGTTGTCTCCTCCTGATTAAGACTTCGGTCATTTAATGCGAGGTAGAAAGTGACCGATGATACTTTAGAAAATGCTCCAACAAATCCTAGATTGATATTTTATATCTATTAGGAATCGCTCTTTTCCGATACCCTTATGGCAAACTTTCAAGCTATCCAAATTCATCAGTATAATAAAGACAGATGTGACTTTTGATCCCCTGTCAAAAAGGTGATGGACCAGGTCCAACCCTTAAATGCCATTGATGGTCTTTTGTGACCTAGGCTAAGTGATATAGATATATTTTTAAAATAACGTTCATTAAGAATGTTAGTGCCTTATTGACCTGTATGGTTTAATGAAACCATGGTTAGTATATAAAGCCATGAGGATGATGAATAGCAGTTGTCGGATCGCAACCAAGAAGTTGATTCCTTTAGTAATAGGAACTATTTTTCTGTTCTTGTAAGAAATCGGTAAAAAAAAACTAATGTACCCTCTCTATAGATAAAGGACATTCGCATATAATTGATATCTCTTTAATCCCTATTGATTATGAATACCAAATGGTATGACAAAACCGTCGTATGAAAATTGATGTATCTTAATAAGTTCCGTAGATTGCTTCCATGCCTGATCAGTATGGAGATTTAATACATGGAACCCCTGAGATATCCCAATGATCATATGGTACTAAAGTCAACTAATAGTATTCAAAGAAGATATCCAGAATGGGGTTGCCTAAGTAAATGTTCCCGATTAAGGAATTCGTGGACTAGTAACATAAAAGTTGTCACTTATTTGACACAAGCTATGATGGGTGAACTGGAGCCTGAGATATGGAAATCTCTGTAACCTCCTTGTATTTTGATTGCCTTCTCCTAAGACTACCCTGTTTACCTCCCGAGAGGCAAGTAGAGTTAAGATTAACATCCCGCTTGGGTTAGAGTGTTGCGAAAATTCCATATTGATTTTGGAATAATCGAAACCCTGATTAAGTAAGTTTTAAGACATAGGCTCATATAGCCTGACTCAATATTCTGAGGATGTTATGTTATTTAATAAGAAAGACGATTCATATTGTTGATATATTAATTACCGCAACCCTAATTTGGCAACGACTAAGAATTTGCCATCAGCTGCCCAGGATCATCGATTTGATCGACCAACTGTAAGGATTAGCTACTCCTTAAGAATTGTTTTGAGCAATGGTTGAAATAACCATCTCACCTTAAGATAAGCTTTCTATAATAGATGATACATAAGTATCAAGGTTGCTCCCTTGAAGACCTTGTATAGATGGAATGTTAAACATCTATTGTTTGGACAATAGATTGGTAAGTCCAGTTATCAGGATCTGAAGGTTGCATTAGAAACAATAAATAAGATGACGCAAATTCATAATCATTTGTAAGATGCCAGTATTCGGGTGAAAAATCAAGGATTAATGAAAGTAGCAAACCTCCTGAATTCTTGTTAAGGAAGGGAGTGCCAAATTGTTAAAATTATCAGGCTGGTTAAGCTCTGAATATATAGAATCATTCGAAGGAAATCGAATGTATCAAGATCAGGTAGCCTTTAAGCTAAAACCTATTTAAGGAGCTTGGCGGAGCTCGCAATACATTGCACACCAGTGACTGAAGGATGTGTTTCGCCAATAAGTCAAGAAGCACTATCACATAATGATATACAGGATTATGATGTGAAGAAAAACCATTGTCGATTGAAGATCGACAGGTTAAGAAGCTTCGAAGGAAGCATGTGCCTATTGTAAAGGTGAAATGGGATGCCCGAAGAGGTCCCGAATATACGTGGGAGGTTGAGTCCACGATGAAAGAAAAGTACTTCCATAATTTACCAAATCTCGAGGTCGAGATTTATTTTAAGGGGGTGAGGATGTAACACCTCGAAAATTCACGTCCTATAATAAGTTGACACGTGTCATATGTTTGAAGTGTGAAAGAATGTATAGAAGGACTAAAGTTGACAAACAAGGAAAGTATATGAATATACGAGTTCTAAATGTCAACAGTGAATAAATACATTGTACATTAACCCTACATGATGCTCATACCTTCAAACGAATAAATCATGGATCATACGAAGCTAAATATGAAAGAAAGTGAGAGATTACAAACTACAGGGGTTAAATGTGTCAACATGTTTAATTTATACCTCTGAGTGAGCTTTTGATAAACCCGAAGCTTTGTAACGGTTAATTATGCTCACTAGAATACACGATATAAATTTCATAAAGTTTCGTTATCGTATGAGAAAGATATGATCAAATTCGTATGCGAGGGGTTAAAGCGTCAACGCTGAAAGTTAGGACTTTTCGGGTAACAATAAAGTTAACCCGGGACTTAACAAAATGGGTATAAGCCCTAAAGCCCTTGTAGGTAAATATGGAGGGCTCAAAGTGCAAAATATAAAGGTTAGTTGACCTTTCGGAAGGGCCAAGATTCATTTATGCGAAAAATGGAAAATGTGAAGGCTGATCAGAAGCCTTGCACACCGCAAGACTTATGCTTACGGTGCGCAAGGGATGCCCAGTAACAGAAAACGGGGCTGGTTGCTGTTTAAACGCGATTTTCAACCTTTAAACGAATTTCCTCATCTTGCTTGGCCCCTAAACAAACCCTAGAACACTTAGGGACACTTGTTGAAGAGTTGTGGTCATTGGTAGACTTACATGTCAACATTTTGTGGATCAAAATTCACTATATAAGGCCATGAAGTTGCAACCATTTGATCATTCACTTCTTGTGCAATTCTGGAGCCTTTGGGAGCTTAAGAGCAGACACAAGACCTTCCTAATCAAGCATAGGACTTCAGTAAGTTTACTAATCCTTTCCTAATTAAGTTTTAGCTTAGTTTTAGCTTAAAAGTCAAACCATCGTAATTAACGGTTGACTTAACGATTAATCACTAATGGCCAAGTGATTAGTTAAATTGAAAGTAGTTATAAGTTGGTAATTATGTGGGTAATAAACCCTTAAAAGGGTTCCCCCTGATTCCCACTCTAACTAGGTCAAATGTCGGGTCAAACTTGTAAATAAAAAGTCAACATAATGCTTAATTTCTAATTTATGCATAATTAGCAATGTAGAACACATACAACCTGTTTGATCATTAATATAACTTGGTAATTAGTGTAAGAACATGTCTAAACATGTTCAACCCGAAAATTTACTGTTTAGACCCGGTTCGGAACCGAAAGTCGCAAAGCTTTGACTTTTGCTTTGACTTCAGTTCTGACCCGTTTAGGTATGTTTTAGAAATACCTTAGAGCTTCATTTGGACCAGGTTACATGCTAGTATAACCCTCTGTGATTATACACCATGGTCCGTTAGTTAACCGATTAATACGCATGATTCCGTTAATTGCTCATATGTTGACCATTATGCCCTTATTACCATAAAACGTGATTTTTGGAAATGTAAAAGAGTAGAAACCTTACTCACTGATATATAAACTTGTATCCAAAATTTTACATCAGTTGAGGTGTAGATTAAGAGTTATGCTCGTTAGCGTAAAATGAAAGCTTTATGTTAATTAAACGACATAATTAGCGTATTGCCTAGTTAAGCCTACTTTTTGATATCAAACTCTTTACCCACTGATGTAATATATTATTTTGGTATTTTTGAAGATTTTTAATTAATTTTAGGCTGAGCATAACTTATAGTCCTAGGCTTAATCCGGTAATTGTCGGTTTTGCCCTTACGGCTATAAAATGAGTTTTACACATCTAATTGACTCCAAACCTTTTGCTACTAATCACATATGATAAATAAATTATTTTAAGCCTTCTGGAATAGTAAAAATATCAGCTTATTGTATCGAACCCGGAAATGGCTTCTAATCGCCTTTTTAAGCGTTTTTAACGCATAGTATGTACTAAGACTATTTTAAACATACAAGGGTTTATACCTACTGATATTTGAGGCAAATTATAATATTTTAACATTAAGCAAAAGTTGTTTAACTCATACTTCGGTTTTGAGCTTTACGACTTATGTGAAATTACCAAAATGCCCCTACGGTGCATAGTTTGATTATAATTGGTAAATTCACATATATACTTTACCCTACTATTATAACTTAGTAAAATAAGTATTTTTGCTGATTATATCAGACCTGTAACTCAGGTAAATACTTAAACCCTTTTATAACCTTTTAAATGACCAAACTACCCCTACGGGGCCTAGTTTGTGTTTAAATACGTTTTGGTCATAGTGAAAGACATCTTACTGATGTCACAACATATTTGAGGCATAATTAACTTAGGAAACCTGTATATGGCTCTCATGAATACCCGTCACGCTTATTACGCGTCGGTTCGGTTTGTGTAACAAGTTTACATAAATTAGCCGAAACGGGTCAAACCTTATTGGTTTTATCTCAAAATCCAGAACGTGTATGAAATACCCATATTATACAAGTCTTTAAACTTGTCGGGTCTAAAAAAATTCTATTCCGGTCTTCGATTAATCATGCGTTTGAACCGTATATTTCCTTAAGATTAACCGGTCTAAGCTTAGGCTTAATTAAAGACCCGTTAGCATTCTAATTGGTTATTTATACCCTCATTCCAGACTAGAGCCTTCCGGTAAATTGTACCTACGCTTACTTAAGTGAATACGGTTGAGTTATTAATTCTTGCTATTTAAGACAGGAGCTAGCTCAGGTAAATACTCTTAACTTATTTTCCCTATACGGGCTTGGGTTACGGTATATAAAATACCGCTTGGTCGGGTATTAAATCTTCCATCGTTTGGTGGTTAATTGAATAATTTAATAACCCGGTTTAATCTGTATTGTTTGAAATAAAGACCTTTAGGGGTTAATGATAGACTGTCGTCGGGTCTATGCAAAAACCTAAAATTACCTATAGACAGGGTAAGTCAGGTATCGAATCCAGAGGAGCATGTGGTCAGTGTAATACCGTTTAATTAATCTAAACTTACTTTATGAAATTTGCTAGTTTATATATTTTTGTAATTTTTATGAATAAGTATTGTGAAAAATGAGAAAACAATGATAGGAACGTGACCACTCCGGGATTCAGATTCTGTAAACACCTAATAATCTAATTATTGTTTATTTGGATGCCACTGATTAAATGGTAAACCAATTACTTATACAAGATCCTAGCATAATACCAATTGATCAGAGAGATATTAACCGCAAGCATAAATAATTATTCAATCAGCAAAGGCACAATTAGATTCAACATAAATACGTCTCTGGTTATCACCAGGATTTGTCTGTCACACAAATTGTATATATGTAAATGCAATTCGGTCAACACCTAATTACAATCTAATTCTCAAACAAACATAACTAAATTAAAAGTGAAATACAAGAATCATCACCCGGAGTGTCACTGGAGGGTTAACCGATCATGGCAGGTTGTTGATCTTCAGAGGCTCCAACCATAGTTGAAACCCCTTTTCTTTCGTCCGAGCTCTTCCCCCCCTGATCGAACTCCCCCCTCTCGTTGCCAGGCCCTCTTCGTGTGTCAAGACCAGTCGTTCATAACCGACAACCAGTGAAAAGACCCCTTAAAGTTTCATAAAAAAAACATTAAATGTGATAAGTTACATCCCTCTCTCAATCAGCGCCAATCAAAAGAAGTCTGCCGCCCCCCTTGTGTTTGTGTGATTATGTGCGGCCCAATCAATAACATCCACAATTAATCAGCCCACTATGTCTCTACACAATTCTCCAAGCCCATGTGTGCGGCCCAATCAATATTGATGGAAAAATAAAATAATAAACACCACATGGAGTAGCTGACACCAAAAATTCGTCCCTCAAGAATCTGCCAATTATCAGAATGATGATGTCGATGATTTGATGTTGATTATTGTTTGGCGGCCCAATAAAAAACAAAGTCCAAACTTCCACTATCCACGTGATGATCTCCTTTGATTTTTTAGAAAATATATCTTGACTTTTATGAGTGCCCTTCACATGTCTTGATATCCCCATTTATAATGTGTATGATGATGGTTTTAGTGAGTGGCCCCCATGTTCCCTAATAGCTGCTCCATGTGCATGTGTATGTATAAGGGTGTGAACCCCTTTTTAATTCACAATTCAAACAAAGCATGCGCTGACTCATCTCATTTCACCGTAGCCTACGGTTCCAATTTAACCGAATTAAGCGATTTACCTGTAAAACACACGAACACTCGTAGTTACCAAATTCAAGCAATTAACCGAATAAAGTATGAGATGTATGTATATTTAGACCTTTTAAGGGTTGTCCTATGGACCACCCGTCAGTTAATGACCATGTCCCGGATATCCTTGACAACATTGTATTATAAAATGGCCACGTCTTAAGCACGGGGTGTAGGCATACACCTGACAGTTGCTTAAGTAATAACGGTATCTCACTCTCTTGTGGGCCTATACTTGTGGCGTGTCTGTTAATCTGACTCGGTTTCTACATCGGGCCCTGAACGTACAACGAACATGTAAATCTGTATACAAGATTATAACTATAATTGTCCCAAGAATAAAAGATTAATTTTGCCTCTGTGCATTTTAATCAAATCATAAAAAGATATTTTGTGCCACGTGCATTCAAACCAATTTTCTTAAACTCTTTTCAAAATGAGTCGGTTGAGTGTATTTACCAGTGAAAACTGACGTATTTTCCAAAAGGGTTAAGTGACAGGTACTGAACGTAATTGACTGGAAGCTCAGGGCACTAATAAGGAATCTTGCAAGTTCTAGGCGTCTAAAGTCTGTTAAACAAATGTTTATATTTTAAGATCCGCCTGTGGATCCTTTACTTTCCGTTGTAATACTTGGATATTACTTTATATTCGGATTGTAATATAATTACCTTTTGCTTCCGCTGTGCATTTATATATTGTGTTGTTTGACTATTATGTTGCCAACGACGTCACGATACTCCCCACCGGGCCCACCGGTGACACGTGGAAAGTCGGGGTGTGACAATAATAAACAATGTTGTGAATTATTTTGATACAATTTTGTTACTTTTGAAACAATGTATGAATTTTAGTATTTTATGAAATCAGGATTAATTTATATTTTCACAATAGTGTTATGATGCTTTTGGGCGATTTGTTCGTCTCATCCCGATGTTTCCACCATCGGTTGGGGCGTGACAGTTCTATATGATAAAACATGAAATAAAATGACTAGGTTATTTCACCTAGTTAAATTATTTAGTCAAAACAAGTAAGAAATGAACTTGGTGGCAATTATGAAGGTATGACAAAGTAGAAGGACCAAAAGTAACTAATGAGCAAACTTTATAAAAATTCTGCATATTATGTTTGTAGGGGTGCATATGTCGACATTTTACACACACAAATGGTGAAGAAGAGAGCTCTTATGTGAAGCAAATCAAGAAGGAGAAGGAAGAAGATGAAATTTCATGAATGATCCATCATTTTAAGAAGACTCATCATCTTATGAGCATCAAGTAGGTACCAAAATGATTTCTTGAAACTCCTTAGTTAGAGCTCTTGATGGGTCTTGATTAAGTACCACAAATTGAGTCAATTGGAAGTATGGGATGGTTAGATTCATGTTTAAATCTGTTAATCTAGTGTCGATAATGATTTAATCATCTCAATTGGGAGTTCTAGTCTAAGAATCCATGTTTAAGAAATTTTGGGTTTTGATGGTTCATGGTTTTGTAGGTCCCTTAATCTTATGGATCTTTTACAGAATCGTCTATCTAACCTAGAGTGCGGAATCCTCAAGATCAGATTTGCACAGAAAATAGTAGAAAACAGAAGACACAATTAAACAGGTATTCTATTGATTATCCAACTTGCAGTTTACAATCAATTCAATACCTCACAACCTCACAGCCACTCTATGTGATCTTGCTTCACAAACCCTAATTCGTTTTCTACTCTTTCTCTACGATTTTCTCTCTCTAGCCTCCAAGAACTCTAACACCTAAAACCCTAATCACAAAACATGTTTATATACCACATGTCTGAGAACTAGGCTTCCTATTGGGCTAGGCCATTTTCCAAGCCCATTACACTAATAAACTCACTAACCAATAAGCTAAGCCCATTACAAAATATCCAAAGACTAAATAATTAAATTATTAAGTTGTTGTCGCCGAATATGCACCAACAGACTCCCCCTTGACAATAGCTTCATAGTGTAACTTTGTCTTCAAACATCTTGTTATCTTTTGGTCTTTGGATAGCGTCAGCTACACAGTTTCTGACATCAACAGACTCCCCCTTAGCTGATGCTTCCAATCTCGAAATTATCTATCATTGTAAAACAAAACGAATGAATTCGGTATACTCACCTACTACGAGGAATCTTTGTGCATGTCTTTATCGCGGGGGTACATCCTAAAGTGGGACACACTAGTACTTCAGGACAATATAACCTTAATTATATCATAAGGTAATGGAGCTTGAAATGTTTATGTGTTTTGTTTAAGTGAATAAACAATACTGGTAATCGTCTTGAACTACTTTTCACGAAAATCAAAATGGAAAATTAACTGCTTTGATACCAATTGTAGGTCCCTTAATCCTGTGGATCTTTTACAGAATCGTCTATCTAACCTAGAGTGCAGAATCCTCTAGATCAGATTTGCACGGAAAATAGTAGAAAACAGAAGACACAATTAAAAGGGTATTCTATTGATTATCCAACTTGCAGTTTACAATCAATTCAATACCTCACAACCTCACAGCCACTCTCTGGGATCTTGCTTCACAAACCCTAATTCGTTTTCTACTATCTCTCTACGATTTTCTCTCTCTAGCCTCCAAGAACTCTAACACCTAAAACCCTAATCACAAAACATGTTTATATACCACATGTCTGAGAATTGGGCTTCCTATTAGGCTAGACCATTTTCCAAGCCCATTACACTAATAAACTCACTAACTAGTAAGCTAAGCCCATTACAAAATATCCAAAGACTAAATAATTAAACTATTAAGTTGTTGTCACCAAATATGAACCAACAGGTTTAATATGAATTGTAACACCACGTAAAAACATGTCCAATTATGTAAAGACACGTGTCTTAAACTCTGAATATGTAAAAGTTTGAGATTGAAGGACTAATGTTGTGAAACGGTGAAACTATGTGTCCAGAGGGACTAAAAGTGTAAACATGCCAAACTTGTGCCTCTGAATGATCATACATGAGTAATATATTCTTAAACGAGTGATAGATTGATTATAAGAAGCCGTTTATAAAAATAATCGGAAGATTATTAAATTACAAGGGTTAAACGTGTCAACATGTCGATTCTGACCTCTGAGTGACCTTTTAACGAAACCGAAGCTTTGAAATATTCAAATATACTCTTAAGAATAAGTGGTATAAATTTCACGTGATTCCGAGATCGTTAAGTATGATTTCAAGACTTTGGGCCAAAAGTGTCAACTTGATGAAACTTGCTTTCATAGTGATATTTAACGAACCCAAGCCTAACGAGGTTTGTTTATACATCCTTGGGCTCCAAGAAATTAACTGCAAGGGCCTTGGTTGTCAAAAATTAAAGTTACAAGGATTAAAAAGGTGCAGGGGCTGAATGTGTAAACATCGAAACTTGTTGAACTGGTAACATGGGTGGTCGCGTAGCGCGACCATTGGACCCTTAGCCGTCGCGCTACGCGACGGTCTTCAGTTGACAGAATGTGAATTCCAGGTGCGGGTCAGCTCTCCAAACCGCCTTAGTCTAGTTTGTATCGACCTAGGGACCTGTAAGTCGGTTTAATGCAATAGGTAGGACACCTGGGTCGATCTCAGAGCATCATATTACACCTGGAAGTGATCTAGCTTCAAGAAATTGGCTATATAAAGGAGCTAGTTTATGTGTTCTTGACACACATTTGCAACATCTGCTACACAACCACATCTGGAGCTTTCTAAGGACAAGGTGAAGAATTTGAAGTGTATAAAAGTTTGCTAGGACTCTAAGTAAGCTTCTAATTACTTGTTTAGTCGTTTAATCTAGTCTAATTACTCTAAAGTCAAACTTATCATAAAATTAGTTTGACTTTCGTTTTAATTACATGTGGCTTAACCACTGATCAAATTGAAAGTGGTTTTAAGACCACATTAGTGTAGGTGATTAACCCTTAAGAGGGCACCTCCTAATTATCTCGTTTGACTGGTCAATTGTCGGGTCAAAGTAGTTTGACAAAAAGTCAAACTGGGCAGAATGTTTGAAAATGATTAAAATTAATAAACCAAAGGTTCTAAATTATATTTCAACATTCCAATGACTTGGTAATTAATATTAAAACATGTTTTTTCAGTCCAACCAAGACAATTAATAGTCTAAGGTCAGTTTATAACCGAAAGTCGCAAAAGCTTGACTTTTGCTTTGACTTTCAGTTCTGACCCATTTAAGCTTAATTCTTCCATGTTTTAAGCTTCCATTAGGACCACATTACTTAGTAGTATAACCCCCTGGAGTTATATTGCATGATGACTAGTGGTTCGAATTATATGCACTTAATCGTAATTATGCTTAATAATGCCATAAACGCCCTTTTGTCATACAACTGAGAATTTTAACAATGTGATTAAACTAAAACCTTTGCTACTGATATTTAGACATGTCCCGAAAATTTGACTTCAGTTTGTGGTCTAGAATGGGAGTTATGCTCAATAGCGTAATTAAGGGGCTTTTTAGTAATTAAATAGCTTAATTCGTATGAAGCCTATCTAAACCCGATTTTTGACACCAAGCTTCATACCTACTGATGTAAAATAATATTTTAGGATTTTTTAAGATTTTTAATTATTTTTAGGCTGAGCATAACATAGGATTTTAGCTTGATTTCGGTAAATGTCGGTTTTACCCTTTTCATGCATAAAATGAGTTTTACATATCTTTTTAGTGTCAAACCTTTTGCTACTGATTCCATATGATAAATAAAGTACTTTGAACTTTATAAACTGATTAAAAACTCAGATTTCCTATTTTAACCCGAATACCCTTTTAAACTGACTTTTAAGCGTTTTTAGTACCTAGTATGAGTTAAAACTATATTTGACATATAAAACTTATTACCCACTGATGTTTTAAGTTAATTTATATAATTAAACAGTAAGTTAAAGTTTTTAAACTCAGAAGTCTATTTTGATCTTTAAAGCCTATGTAAAATTACCAAAATGCCCCTACGGGACATAGTTTGGTTATATAAGATATTTTCACTTATACAAAGTATCCTACTGTTATAACTTATAAAAAAATACATATTTTTACTAATCTAATCAGACCTGAAACTCAGTTGCACAATTAAACTCTTTTATGGACATTAAAATTACCGAAATGCCCTTATGGGACTTATTTTGGTTTAAATTATTTTTTGGGCATATATGTTAACATCTTACTGATGTATTAACATATTTTAAGCATAATAATGATTAAGACCAGTATATAATTTATTTGGTTACCCGTTACGCGATTACGCGTTCGGATCGGCTTATGTGACTAGTTTACATAATATAGTCGAAACGGGTCAAACCTTATCATTAAGTTCTCAATTTCCAGAATGTGTTTAGTTTACCCATATTGTACAAGTATCCAAGCTTGTCGGGCCTAAACCTCATTCTGTTCCGGTCTCCGCTTAATCTAGCGTTTAGAACCGTAAGGTTTCTTTCTAGCTAGCCGGTCTAAGTCCTTGACTTAATTAAAGACCCGTTAGCATCCTAATAGGTTAATAAACCTTATATACAGATTAAATAGCTTCCGGTAGAAGGTGCCTTTGAAAAGCTTTAAGATTATACTGCTAGCATCAGGTAAATACTTTTAACTTATTTTCCTATACGGGCTTGGGATATGGTACTATAATAATACCACTTGGTCGGGTATGAAATCATTTAATCGGATTGTGATTAATAAATTTACATAACCCGTTTTAATCTGTCTTGTTTGATAACATAAACATTGGGGGTTAATACGACTGTGTCCTGGATATCCTCGGCTCATTTCGTTTGAAAATGGCCACGACTTATGCACGGGGTGTAGGCATACACCTGACAGATGCAAATGCTAAATAATACATATAAACCCACATGTTGGGGATAACTCCTTTGTGGGTTCTATAAGTGGTGAGTCGGTTAATCATGACCGGCTTACAACCGGCCCCAATTGTATGACAAACATAGAAATCGGTATACAAGATTATCTTTAAATAATTGTCCCAAGTTATAAAAGATTTGTGCCATGTGCACCTAAATCAATTTTCATAAATATTTTCAAAATGAGTCAGTTAATTGTATTTACCAGTGTAAACTGACGTATTTTCTTAAAGACTGATTGACAGGTACCTCTCGAAATAGGCTGGAGCTATAGGGTATCAATAGAGGATCTTGCAAATCCATAAGATGCTTGCAGTCTGTTATTTTGTTTCTTTATATTTATTTTATGATCCGCCTGTGGATCTTATTACATTCCAGTCTGTACATTCATAAACTCGAACACTCAGACAATATGGTTTGTAATAGTTTATTCACCCAGACTTCCGCTGTGCTATTATATTGTGTGTATTGACTATGATGATATCAACCACGTCACGATACTCCCCACCGGGCCCACCGGTAGTATGTGGAAATATCGGGGTGTGACAGGTTGGTATCAGAGCCAACATTGAGTGAATTAAACACTAGCCTTTGTGTTTAATCTCAATGACACAATAAGCACATTCCTTAGACTCTCGAGTCTAGGAAAATGACCTAGGATTTTACTCTTAACCTTCCTTTTATTATTTTATTATATTTACTTGTTTTGACAAGAAAATGCCACCGAGACTAAGAGGACGAGGCAAAGGACCCATGCGGGGAGGACCTTCTAGCAGCTCTGGTCCCTCCCACAGGCGTACACCATCTGACTCGCTTACCGGCTCTGACTCCAAGGATAATTGGAGCCATAACCCTGAACCAGCAAGACATTCTGTCTCGCTGGGGTCATCGCCATCAGACCCTCCTTATTTTGGGATGCCCATTCCGAACGAACCTCATCATTCTCCCCTTTCGTTGGGAACTCATCAATCCAACCAATCCTACCATTCTTACCAATCTCATCCTTTTCACCAATCGGATTCCACTTACTCACCTTCACAATTCAATCCCAACGCTTATGTTAACGACTTCTTGGGCTGCAACCCTTTGGGACCTGAGGATCACTTTTCTCAGGAAATGGAGATGGATGACGACCCAGACCCGATCTGCAAACAGGAACACCTGGCCACCCGATTAGTATCTCTAGCGGATCTCCATTTGTGGGATCACCGTACAATGGGCCCGACTCGTTCCAGGAGAGGGTGGGTCAGTATGATTGGTTTTTCACACCTTCATACCATAGCTCCCCAGCCCAGCCACCCTTGAATGAGCCACAGCTTCGAGTTGTCACCCCACCACCCTTGCCAGTTGAGGATCCACCTCAACAACCTCCCGCACCACCAAGGCGAGGGAGAAATGCTAGGATGTCGGTACGTGGGGGACCACAGTTTGCATCTCCTCGTGGCTCGAGTCCGTATCCTCCTATCCCAGAAGATCCTCAGTTGGGAGAATCATCACGCACGGTGACGGAAGCTAACCTTCCGCCAGTTTCACACGCACCACTTCAGCCACCGTTGGGTTTTGACAACCCTATCCCAACATACCCTGGATCATCCGGGTATAACCCATCAGGTTATCCATCTGATTATGGAGCTCATGACCCGTATCTCACAGCTGCCCAATACCATCATCTTTACCCTTCTTCATACCCTCCGGGTTATCCCACTGGATACCCGGCGCAGGATTCTCAATACCTGCCATACCAACAACCTCCTCCGTATCAGCAGCAGCAAACTCAAGAGATTCTAGAGAGGTTAGAGAGGGTTGAACATAAGGCTCATGAAAATAAGAAAAAGCACAATGGTTTTGTTAAGGGCCTCATGAACCTTCTCAAGGGCAAGAAGAAATAGGGTGATGGTGGGTTGTGTTGTTTTTGTTTGTTATGTAATAAAGTCCCTGCGTGGACGTTTATTTTGTTTTCATGTATCAAGTCCCTGCACGGACTTATTTCTGTTTCAGTATGCCCCTGCGTGGGCAATGTTTTTTTCAGTATGCCCCTGCGTGGGCAGTGTTTTTCAGTATTTTCATCAGTCCCTGCGTGGGCAGTTAGTTGTGTTATTTTCTCTAAGTCCCTTTTCGGGCGACGTTGTAATCGTTTCACGATTTTAATGCAGTTATTTTGTTTTCAAATATATAATTTGTTATATCATACTACTTCATTTTGAATTTTGTTTAATCTGCCTAAGAAAAACTCTTAGAGGTATAACATAGCCAAAGTATTAAATGGCTATGATTGTATAACCTTTTTAAGATATGACTCTCTGTTAACATCTGAAAACATGTTAACAATCTTGAATTGTGCGGTACGAAAAATCACACAATCTTCTTAATATACTGGATTTTTTCCAAGCCATTATTTTTAGCCTATATGATCGATACGAATCATGGCTAGTAAACATCAATATGATGTATACACCATAACATCCATTAGAGATGTATGCTTATAAGCAAGGGTGTAATAAAGACAATGAAAGTTCTATTCATAAACTTCTTGTCAAAAAGGCGATGAACTTTGTTCGACCCTTAAGTAACCACCAATCCAAAGGATCGTGCGTTATATTTTAATCGCCCCTGTGACAAGCTCCTGAGCTATTTAAATGTCCTTCGAGACGAACTTAGTATAATATGATTATCTTTTTTAGTATTATTTTTGATGGTCCATATGGTTTAATAATACCATGACCATCTACTCATCAATACGATGATCAAATATGTAAATTAAATATATCCTTTATGTTGATATAGTATTCAGAAATGGCTGGATCAGATGAAGCAAACAGTCATCCTACAGAAGGCAACAACACCAGAATTAATATCACTGGTACCGAACTGCAGGAAATAATATCCGCAGCAGTTGCTCAAGCTATAGATGCTAAATTTAAAGAGCCTAGTATTGTTAGGTCTCAAACTCATTCGAGATCCCATTCTCAACCCCATTCTCATAAGAAAAGTGAGTCCCAACACTCATCTAACCAGGATAGTGAACCAAAGAGGCAGGTTATTCTTGAACCAACTCCACGGTACAACAAAGGATGTACCTACAAGTATTTCGTCTCCTGTAAACCAAGAGATTTTACAGGAGAAAAAGATGCAATCGATTGCATGAAATGGTTAGATGAGATGGAGACCGTCATAGACATCAGCGGATGTGCTAAGGAGGATATAGTGAAGTTTGTATCACAATCATTCAAGGGCGATGCCCTTACTTGGTGGAAAGCCTTAGTCCAAGCCACGGGGAAGGTTCCTTTGTACAATATGTCATGGAACAAGTTTGTTAATTTGGTTAAGGAAATTTATTGCCCCCAACATGAAGTTGAGCGGATAGAGACTGATTTCCTCACCCTAGTAATGAAGGATCTAGATTGCAAATCCTATGTGACTAACTTTAACTCGATGTCTAGGCTGGTGCCATATTTAGTCACTCCTGAACCCAAACGCATTGCGTGTTTCATTGGTGGGTTGGCTCCCGAAGTAAAAGGGAATGTTAAGGCTTCAAAGCCAGCCACTTATAGGTCTGCTGTAGACCTATCTTTGTCCCTTACTCTAGATGTGGTGAGGAGTAGGGCAAAGAAAACCACTGATGAGGGGAAGAGGAAAAGGGAGGAGGATAAGTCTCCTCAGTCAAACAATAGGGGAAAAGGGAACTCTGGTTCCAAGAAGGGGCAGTCGAATGACAAGCCCAGGTGTAAAACTTGCAACAAAAGGCACTTTGGGAAGTGCAACCAGGACCCATAAGCCAAACCATGTGGGATTTGTAAAAAGAAGGGGCATAAGTCTGTTGCGTGCCGAAATATAAAGGATGCAACCTGTTACGGTTGCAATGAAAAGGGGCACATAAAGACAAATTGCCCCAAGAATGCAAAGAAGCCTGAGGAGGCAAAGAAGAACAATGCAAGAGTTTTCCAGATGCAAGCAAGGGAAGCAGTGAATGACGATAACGTCATAACAGGTACCTTCCTCGTCAATAATAATTATGCTAGAGTCTTATTTGATTCCGGTGCTGATAAGTCTTTTGTAGACCATAAGTTCTGTAAGTTATTGAATCTGCCTATTAAGACTCTAGACATAAAATACGAGGTAGAACTTGCTGATGGTACCATAGAAACAGCTTCAACTCTTCTTGATGGGTGTTCTATATCCATCAAGAATCATTCTATTCCGCTTTCCCTATTGCCCATGAAATTGGCTGGGTTTGATATAGTTTTGGGCATGGATTGGTTATCGCATAACCAAGCCCAAATTGCTTGCGATAGAAAGCTAGTTATTATCAAAACCCCTTCTGGAGAATCCGTCACCATTCAAGGAGATACACATTATGGATTGCCTAGCAATGTGTCTATTCTCAAGTTAGAGCAGTGTATGAAAAGTGGATGTGTCATTTACATGGCACAAGTGACCGTGAGTGAGCCGAAGCCAAAGATTGAAGATATCCCAATCATTTCTGAGTATCCTGACGTCTTTCCTGACGAGTTACCTGGATTACCTCCTGAGAGGCAGGTAGAGTTCAGGATAGACATTCTACCAGGAGCTGCACCTATTGCACGAGCTCCTTACCGTCTAGCGCCTACAGAAATGAAAGAGCTCAGAACTCAATTGGATGAACTATTGGAGAAAGGTTTCATACGACCTAGTTCTTCACCTTGGGGAGCTCCAATATTGTTTGTGAAAAAGAAGGACGGATTAATGCGCTTATGCATTGATTATCGGGAATTGAATAAGGTAACGATCAAGAATCGTCATCCTTTACCCAGGATCGATGACTTATTTGATCAGCTCCAAGGAGCGAGCTTCTTTTCTAAGATTGATTTAAGATCTGGGTATCATCAACTCAAGGTTAGAACTAAAGACGTGCATAAGACAGCTTTCAGAACGAGATATGGACATTTTGAGTTTTTAGTGATGCCTTTCGGGCTCACTAATGCTCCAGCAGCATTCATGGACCTCATGAATAGAGTCTGCAAACCATATTTAGATAATTTCGTCATAGTCTTTATTGATGACATACTTATCTACTCTCGTAATCAAGTAGACCACGAGAAACATCTTTGATGCATTCTAGGACTACTTAGACAGGAGAAATTATATGCAAAATTCTCCAAGTGCGAGTTTTGGCTTCGCGAAGTCCAATTTCTTGGACATGTTGTCAATGAGCGAGGTATCCAAGTAGATCCCGCTAAGATAGAAGCCGTAATGAATTGGGAAGCACGCAAGACTCCAACCGAAATACGTAGCTTTCTGGGTTTAGCTGGGTATTATAGAAAATTCATTGAGAACTTCTCAAGAATAGCAGCGCCATTAACTTCTTTGACCCGTAAGAAAGTTAAGTTTGATTGGGGTCCAAAACAACAAGAATCCTTTGAGATTCTTAAGGAAAAATTGAGCAATGCTCCGGTGCTAACTCTACCTGAAGGAATTGAAGAGTTTGTTGTATACTATGATGCTTCACACACCGGTATGGGTTGTGTGCTCATGCAGCGAGGCAAGGTGATTGCCTATGCATCACGACAACTAAAAGTGCACGAGAAAAATTACACCACCCACGATTTGGAGTTGGGTGCCGTTGTATTCGCACTTAAGTTGTGGAGACATTATTTATATGGAACTAAATGTGTGATCTACTCGGATCACAAAAGTCTCCAACATTTATTCAATAAAAAAGAGCTCAATATGAGACAACACCGTTGGATGGAAACCTTAAATGATTATGATTGCGAGATTCACTACCATCCTGGTAAAGCGAATGTGGTCGCGGATGCTCTAAGCCGAAAGGAAAGAGTCAAGCCAATTAGGATCAATGCTAAGAGCATTGAGTTGAGGAATAGTTTGAATGAAAGAAAATTAGCTGCACAAAAGGATGTTGTATTGGAAGATAACTTTTCAAATGAAAAGTTAGGAATAACTGCTGAGCAGTTAGCACCTGGGAAGGATGGAATTCTCAGGATGAACGGAAGAATTTGGGTTCCTATTCATGGAGGACTTCGAAAGGTAATCCTCCAGGAAGCCCACAACTCCAAATACTCAGTTCACCCGGGAGGTGACAAAATGTATCATGATTTGAAAGCTAACTACTGGTGGATTGGTCTAAAGAAATCTATTGCCACCTATGTAGCTAAGTGCCTGACCTGTGCTCAGATTAAAGCTGAACATCAAAAGCCATCAGGTCTGCTTCAACAACCAGAACTCCCCACATGGAAGTGGGAGATGGTAACTAAGGATTTCATAACCAAGTTACCTAAGACAAGGCACGGAAATGATACTATATGGGTTATTGTTGATAGACTGACTAAGTCAGCACACTTCTTACCCATCAAGGAGACTCATAGCTCTGATAAGTTAGCCCAGTTGTATGTAGATAAGATTGTGGCTCTTCATGGCATACCGGTGGCTATTATCTCAGATAGAGATACTAGATACACCTCACATTTTTGGAAAAGTTTCCAACAATCTCTGGGCACGCGTTTGAATTTTAGTACTGCTTACCATCCACAGACGGATGGACAGAGTGAGCGTACAATTCAAACATTGGAAGACATGCTGCAAGCATGTGTCATTGATTTAGGAGGTAGTTGGGATGATCATCTACCTCTAATCGAGTTCTCCTATAATAATAGCTACCATACAAGTATTCAGGCTGCGCCTTTTGAGGCATTATACGGTAGGAAATGCAGAACGCCTGTCTGTTGGGCAGAAGTAGGAGAAGCTCAGTTGTCAGGACCCGAGATAGTCCTTGAAACAACGGACAAGATTGTCCAGATCCGTGATCGCTTAAAAGCTACCAGGGATAGGCAGAAAAGCTATGCTAATGGAAAGCGAAGGTCTCTAAAATTTGAAGTAGGCGATAAGGTTCTATTGAAAGTGTCACCCTGGAAAGGTGTGATGCGTTTTGGTAAAAAGGGCAAGTTGAGCCCTAGGCATATTGGACCGTTCGAAATTATCGAATGTGTCGGTAGTGTGGCTTATAAGCTAAACCTGCCTGAGGAGCTAAATGGGATTCATAATGTTTTTCACATTTGTAATCTCAAGAAATGCCTAGCTGATGAATCGTTAGCTATGTCCCATAAAGACGTGCAGATTGATGAAAGCTTGAGATTCATTGAAAGACCTATATCGATCGAGGATCGACATGTTAAAAAGCTCCGAAGAAAACATGTACCTATAGTAAAAGTCAAATGGGAAGCCCGTAGAGGTCCCGAATATACGTGGGAAGTCGAGTCCACTATGAAACAGAAATACCCTTATTTATTTCAGTAAATCTCGGGGTCGAGATTTCTTTTAAGGGGGTGAGGATGTAACACCATGTAAAAACGTGTCCAATTATGTAAAGACACGTGTCATAAACTCTGAATATGTAAAAGTTTGAGTTTGAAGGACTAATGTTGTGAAACGGTGAAATTATGTGTCAAGAGGGACTAAAAGTGTCAACATGCCAAACTTGTGCCTCTGAATGATCATACATGAGTAATATATTCTTAAACGAGTGATAGATTGATTATAAGAAGCCGTTTATAAAAATAATCGGAAGATTATTAAATTACAAGGGTTAAACGTGTCAACATGTCGATTCTGACCTCTGAGTGACCTTTTAACGAAACCGAAGCTTCGAAATATTCAAATATACTCTTAAGAATAAGTGGTATAAATTTCACGTGATTCCGAGATCGTTAAGTATGATTTCAAGACTTTGGGCCAAAAGTGTCAACTTGATAAAACTTGCTTTCATAGTGATATTTAACGAACCCAAGCCTAACGAGGTTTGTTTGTACATCCTTGGGCTCCAAGAAATTAACTACAAGGGCCTTGGTTGTCAAAAATTAAAGTTACAAGGATTAAAAAGGTGCAGGGGCTGAATGTGTAAACATCGAAACTTGTTGAGCTGGTAACATGGGTGGACGCGTAGCGCGACCATTGGACCCTTAGCCGTCGCGCTACGCGACGGTCTTCAGTTGACAGAATGTGAATGCCAGGTGCGGGTCAGCTCTCCAAACCGCCTTAGTCTAGTTTGTATCGACCTAGGGACCTGTAAGTCGGTTTAATGCAATAGGTAGGACACCTGGGTCGATCTCAGAGCATCATATTACACCTGGAAGTGATCTAGCTTCAAGAAATTGGCTATATAAAGGAGCTAGTTTATGTGTTCTTGACACACATTTGCAACATTTGCTACACAACCACATCTGGAGCTTTCTAAGGACAAGGTGAAGAATTTGAAGTGTATAAAAGTTTGCTAGGACTCTAAGTAAGCTTCTAATTACTTGTTTAGTCGTTTAATCTAGTCTAATTACTCTAAAGTCAAACTTATCATAAAATTAGTTTGACTTTCGTTTTAATTACATGTGGCTTAACCACTGATCAAATTGAAAGTGGTTTTAAGACCACATTAGTGTAGGTGATTAACCCTTAAGAGGGCACCTCCTAATTATCTCGTTTGACTGGTCAATTGTCGGGTCAAAGTAGTTTGACAAAAAGTCAAACTGGGCAGAATGTTTGAAAATGATTAAAATTAATAAACCAAAGGTTCTAAATTGTCACACCCCGACCACGTGGAACATACAAAACGTGGCGGAAATGTCGGGGAGTGTTGTAACAGAATTAATTGTTTCAAATCCATGGCAATTGAAGTTTCGTTTTATTGATTAAAAGTGTTACAATGTCTTAACAAACAAGGAAATACAACATAATTAACTAGTCTTGCATCTTTTATTGTCACTAAAGCCCAAGTCTGCCTATGTGTATCTTGATCATCTTATGCAACAGCTCCTGAAAAACACATGTGAAAATAGGTACGTCAGCATAAAAATGCCTGTGAGATACATAGGTTTTGTGAAAATAGGATTCATGACTTATGTTTGAGAAAATGTTTAGTCATGAACCTTGTTATTTGCTTTGTCTTGTAAATCATTTGAAAAACAATGAGTTCAGATGATATGTATAAATAAGTGAATAATGTATGGTTAAATGAATAACCATGTAAAAATGTGTTTGTATAAGATAAGTTGTTTGTAAAACAATGTCTTGTGAAAAGTATGTTATTTGTATAAAATGTTATATGTGTCAAACTGAAATGATTCAAATAACGCTACGATATGTAATACCATACAAACACTTATATATAGGAAGTACCAGCGGCGTATCCACCATGCTTGTATCATATTACACACACATCGTTACTTAATCACTTAATCAAACCAAACCAAACACTGTAAAATGTCTATGTTTAAATCAATTGTCAAATGTATTGAATAATATGTCAAAGTATTCATGTCAAGATGTAAATCATGTCAAAATGTCTATGTCAAATATCCATGTCAAATGTCTATGTCAAATATCCATGTCAAATGTCTATGTCAAATATCCATGTCAAATGTCTATGTCAAATATCCATGTCAAATGTCTATGTCAAATATCCATGTCAAATGTCTATGTCAAATATTCATGTATGGCAAGTGAAATGTCTCAACTAAACCATATGCATAAAAACAAAGTATTGAAGTAAAACTTGGTTTAAATCAAAGTTATGTTTTGTGGGAAATACATGATCAAATGTCAATCATGTTAAAATGTCTATGTCGAAATGTCATGTAAAACGATGTACTAAGTAATGCACACAATGGCAATACATAGCATGAAATGTAATGAAATCATGTACTATAATGTACTAACGAACATAGCAGTATATGATGTGAAAACAGGAAAGCAGGAAAGTAACAAGTAGGCACATGTGTTCCACCCCAAAACAGTTTGGAAAAACAGTAAAAGAGGGGTCTATGTACTCACTTGAGATTGCTCAGAAGTCCTTGAGTAACAACCAAACAATGCTAGAGATCGCGGATATCAAACGGCACCTAATATAGGTAACTATGTTAATTAACCGGACCTAGATCGGAAGATCGGATAGCATGAGGGTTTGTAAACCAAACGAGTGTGGAGACTCGCGTGGTATGGTTTAACAAAGCCTACATACTAAATGAAACCTAACCTGAGTGCTTTCGACCCATTACGACCCGTTTAGGTAGCTTATGCTACTTTAACGCGTCGTTCGCGTGAAACGCGTTCGGAACGCCTAACTAGTCCTATGACAAGTGTTATATGCCTAAACATGTTACATAATCAGTTATGTGACAAAAGTTTAGGTTACATATGCTTAATTACCAATTATACATGAAAAGGGTATTCTGGTAATTTACCTAAGGCATATAAACTACCTATCATACAACTACTTAAACGATGTGACCATAGGGTATAACCTCGGAAGGTTATTCCCTACCTACTATGGTCACCTAATGTGTTTGGTCGGATCCTAATGATCGACCAAATGGGTCGGGTTCGAGGCATAAGCGATTTATTAGATCGCTTACCCTACGACCCTAGACAACGTGGTAATCAGTAGGCATAGTCCCAAGGGACTATGACCATCGTGATTACAATCACGTTGCGAAGTTCTAACGAACTTCGCATTGACCATTACTGGTCAACGCTGAAAGTCAAACAAAGTTTGACTTTCTGACTCGAAAAGCAGTAAAATAAGGAAAAGAACGAAAGAATACTTACGAAGGGTCCCCAAATGCTAAACTCGATTCGAAAATCTCAGGTATGAAACTAATGTTTCAACTTAGAGTTTCTCAAATCAAATTTCTAGTGATTTTAGCAATGGGGGGTATGGGGTATTTATAGGAATACCCGAACCGTTAAGATCGTTTCATGGAAAACGTGCCTTAATCCCATCCGTACATGTGTTGCAAAGTTATGGTGCCTAAATTCCATCCATACATGTGTTGCAAAGTTATGGTGTTTAGGTGTTTAAATTCCATCCATACATGTGTTGCAAAGTTATGGTGTTTAAATTCCATCCTTATCCGCTGACTAAGCATGTTAGAATGTGTGGTTGTGAATTAAACAGCTGTTTATACATCGAATCTGGTCCCGAAAGTGCAAAACTGATATTTCTGCATGTTTTCTGTCCAGAATAGGCAGTCGCATAGCGCGACGGGTAAGACCATAGGGCTCGCGCTACGCTAGCACCCCCCCTGAATCAGAAAAGTTTCAGAATTGGCAGAAATGGTCCCTGCACGTGTTTAAGGCCTTTTTCGATGTGTTTGAACCCCGTTAACCTCATTTCAAGGATCTAAAATGAAGTTAAAGTATAGGGAACTCAAAACATGCTCAAAAATATGCCGGATGATGGTTCGTTTGGTCGTACGAACGCGATGTTCGCTTAATTACGACAGAATGCGCACAAGCGCGAAAAACGATCCAAATGACGTGACGAATGGATTTTTCTTATGCCGAACACTAAAATAAAATATTTTAGTGCTTACATAAATTTTTGGATGTCCGGATGTATTCAGAACGTAAGTTATGCGCGAAAATGCAAACTTGTGCACTTTTTGACACTTTTAGTCCCTGAATGACACAAAAGTTTATTTTAGCATACCGAACACCTCAAAGCTTATTTCTAAGCTATGTGAAGGATATTTATGGTATGTTTAACTTATGGTCATGCTCCGGAATGTCTGTTACAGTTCAAATTGGCATACTTTCGTAGTTTGTCAACTTTAGTCCCTGTAAGCGATTAAACTTTGATTTCACCACACCAAACCTTCCAAAACTTATATCTAAGTTATGTAAAGGTTATTTAAGGTATGTTAAGCCTATTTCACTATTCCGGAGTGTTCGTTGCATTAAACTGGTTATATTTACGCATCAGTGCGCGTATAACCTTCCAGAAAGCGATTTAGAGCTTGAAATCGAACAAGACTTGATATGTGCAAAAGATACACATATTTATACAAGTCCAAAATATGAAATACAATATTTCATTGGTTTGGAATTTGTTTGATGGTTGAAATGACACAGGTGTTACAGTCTCCCCTACTTTAGGAAATTTCGTCCCGAAATTTAGTTTTAGAGGAAACTTGTGGAGACAGCTGTGACGGTTTTGCCTTCAGACAAATCCATTGAGCCCTTAAGTAAAACTCTGGGCCATGTTAGGATTCTTAGCAACGATGTCAACCCTCAAAGTGAAGTCATTGTAGTAACAAAACATGGAGTTTTGAACTACGGACAGAAAAACGTTTCTTATGAAGACTTATCATAGGAAACTGTGTGTGTGATTGAGATCAGAATTGGGTAGTGTGAGAATAAATGACATTGGTCGAAGTCCAAGACTTCTCCCGTATCATTACTCTTGTCACTGTAAGTCTTAACACATGACAAAACTTTCTGTGGTTTCTGTGCATTGAATTCCATAATTATGTAGGCCTCCATAATTACGTAGTTCCTTGCACAGTCCGCACAGTTCGTTTCATAACATCTCTTGATTTAGACCACCCGAGGGCCTATTTAACTACATAAACACATGATATATTTAACTAGATTGTCGAACCAATCTATTTAACTTAGATCGACGTAGGATCTCTTTAACTAACTACCTACGGGGAATATTTAACTACACCGACGTAGGATGTATTTAACTTTAGATCGACGGAGGATCTATTAAACTTTAGATCGACGTAGGATCTATTTAACTCAACTACCTAAGAGAAACATTTAACTACACCGACGTAGGATGTATTTAACTTTAGATCGACGTAGGATCTCTTTAACTCAACTACCTAAGAGAAACATTTAACTACACCGACGTAGGATGTATTTAACTTTAGATCGACGTAGGATCTCTTTAACTCAACTATCTAAGAGAAACATTTAACTACACCGACCTAGGATGTATTTAACTTTAGATCGACGTAGGATCTCTTTAACTCAACTATCTAAGAGAAACATTTAACTACACCAACGTAGGATGTATTTAACTTTAGATCGACGTAGGATCTCTTTAACTCAACTATCTAAGAGAAACATTTAACTACACCGACGTAGGATGTATTTAACTTTAGATCGACGTAGGATCTCTTTAACTCAACTATCTAAGAGAAACATTTAACTACACCGACGTAGGATGTATTTAACTTTAGATCGACGTAGGATCTCTTTAACTCAACTATCTAAGAGAAACATTTAACTACACCAACGTAGGATGTATTTAACTTTAGATCGACGTAGGATCTCTTTAACTCAACTATCTAAGAGAAACATTTAACTACACCGACGTAGGATGTATTTAACTTTATCAACACATGTTGTCCTTAAACTTTGGAATAGTACTTTATAATCCATGGAACTTAACTACAAAGTAGAAGTCCATTAAGGATTTAAGATAGTACCTTTTTGAATATCCTACTACGAATCCCTCATATGAAGGTATGAAAGATTCTATGAGGATTTGGATAACGAATATCCAGAGTATACAAAAACACAAAATGCATAAACACATAGTCACATAACCACAAAATTGTTTATCTAGATCTTTAATTTGTAAGTTTTGTTTTGTTAATTATGTACATGCATTTAAAGCACACTAGGAATCCATTTCATGGATTTCATTCGGTACTTTAAACATTAACAAGAATCTAACTATGAAGATGGAAAGATCTTCCAAAAATTCGATTTCGTTTTCAAGAAAACGTAATATTCGAATTAAGGAACGCAAAAATTTGAAGATACGGAAATACCCTTAGGTACCCTATTAAGAATTTATAGTGGTACGTTGGGTATTCACACAGAGTTGTAACTTGCGCCTTGTACTTCGTTTCTTTGCAAGAGACGGGTACTAAGGATTTCCGTGGAAAACGCAAGAGATAATAAAATGGAAGAAATTTCGGGGTAGTCCGTTCTTCAAGGAATACGATTCCTTGATTGTCGGTATTGTAGGGAATACGTTGTTTATACATGCCATCATATTTGTACATTGCAATGCAAAATAATAAGATTTATTTATAAACAACCACAACAACAACAACTGTTTCATGGACCTTGACAACAAAAGAAAATAATACATAAGGCTTGATTATTTCTAAACAACATTGTCTTCTAGTTGGTCCGATGCTCATCCCTGCGCTGGATTCGCATCAGAAATCTTTGGGCAATTTCTTCGGAAATGGCTCATCTCGCCACAGTTGAAGCAAGGACCTCGTGGAAGACGAGCTTGAGCAGGATTTACTTGAGGTTGGTTTGGACCAGCTTGGTTCGGGGTAAAACGACAAGCATTTGCCAGGTGACCGAGTCGCCCACATGATGCACACAAACGACACTGTAGGTGAGCTAAGTGGTGTGCATTACATTTGTCGCATATCGGTGCAGTACCGGCATAAGGTTTCCTTGCAGGAGGCTGAGCTGGTTGGTTGCGGATGTTTTGGTTGGGTTGAGCAGCAATCGCAAAATTCTGCGAAGCCTTACGCTTCTTATTCTTGGACACCTCAGCATGTTCTTCCTTTGGTTCCACTTGAGTAGTCTTGTCGGATGGTCTTGGGTCGCCTTTTCGAAAAAGCTTTTTCTTTCTGATGTGGGATTCAGTTAGAGTAGCAGACAATTCAATGGCTTGTCTGACAGTAGTAGGGTTGCTGCCAGTAACAATATCCTGAACTAGGTCAGGAAGACCATCAGTATATTTCTCGATTGCCTTATCCACAGGAGTAACCATAGCAGGACACAACAGGCTCAATTCTTCAAAACGGTCAGTATAGGCTCGATGTTCGCCACTGTCTTGCTTCAAATCATCAAACTCCCTCTCCAAAGCTCGCAGTTCATGACGAGGGCAAAACTCCTTCATCATAAGGCCCTAAGTTCAGCCCAAGTCTGTGCTAGTGCAATTTCAGCACCCCGGTCTCTCATAATCCCGTTCCACCATGTAAGAGCCCTCTTCTGAAACACGCTCGAAGAAAACTCGACCTTGCGATTTTCAGGACACTGAACGTGACGGAACGTATTCTCAATGCTCTCGAACCATTGAAGAAGCCCAGTTGCTCCCTCTGAACCACTAAACTTGAGCGGTTTAGCTGAGTTGAAACTCTTGAAGTTGCAGGGAGCATTGTTGTTGTTGATGGTCTGCATCATTTGAGCATAAAGATTTGGGAAGGCAACAGCCATTTGCTGCGCGATGATTTCCGCCAGTTCGGCATTTGCCATCTGATTGTCGCGTCGAGGAGGCATTCTAAAAGAGGAAACATGAAAGGAAACGAGTGAGAGATTTAGACGAAAAGAATGAGATGAAACAAATCTGATGAAAGCAAGGATAGTGGTCATTTGTTTGTTACTACAAAGCAACAAACGACCTCGGTGATTAATCAAAGTAAATAGGTCAAAAATAATGTATCGCGAAGACATGCTCGCCTATAAGTGAACACTCATCCCAAGAATTCCCAGGTAAGCACAACTGGTCTCGCGTCTGATGAGATGTATACGAAGTGCTTGCCTAGACAGAAAACCCAGAATACAGGCATTCACCCTTCCAGTTTGCACGTGTTCACATTATTTAAAACCCAAAACCTTGACGAAATTTTGAAAACTCAAAGGGGTTCAAAACCATATAACAGAGGGTTCAAAACCTTACAATAGAGGGTTCAAAACCTAGTAATTAATCATCCTAGAACAGATGATTAGTTTTCAAAGTGGTTTTGAAATTTATGTTCTTGTTGTGGTCGTCGCCTAAGGATAGGTGACGGTATTGTTTTATGACTAAACGCAAGTAAACTCGCGTTAGGGTCCTAGAAAGGTTATAGACTAGGTCAAAGCATTACTAATAACCTAATTCCCTATAACCATTGGTTCTGATACCATCTTTTCTGTCACACCCCGACCACGTGGAACATACAAAACGTGGCGGAAATGTCGGGGAGTGTTGTAACAGAATTAATTGTTTCAAATCCATGGCAATTGAAGTTTCGTTTTATTGATTAAAAGTGTTACAATGTCTTAACAAACAAGGAAATACAACATAATTAACTAGTCTTGCATCTTTTATTGTCACTAAAGCCCAAGTCTGCCTATGTGTATCTTGATCATCTTATGCAACAGCTCCTGAAAAACACATGTGAAAATAGGTACGTCAGCATAAAAATGCCTGTGAGATACATAGGTTTTGTGAAAATAGGATTCATGACTTATGTTTGAGAAAATGTTTAGTCATGAACCTTGTTATTTGCTTTGTCTTGTAAATCATTTGAAAAACAATGAGTTCAGATGATATGTATAAATAAGTGAATAATGTATGGTTAAATGAATAACCATGTAAAAATGTGTTTGTATAAGATAAGTTGTTTGTAAAACAATGTCTTGTGAAAAGTATGTTATTTGTATAAAATGTTATATGTATCAAACTGAAATGATTCAAATAACGCTACGATATGTAATACCATACAAACACTTATATATAGGAAGTACCAGCGGCGTATCCACCATGCTTGTATCATATTACACACACATCGTTACTTAATCACTTAATCAAACCAAACCAAACACTGTAAAATGTCTATGTTTAAATCAATTGTCAAATGTATTGAATAATATGTCAAAGTATTCATGTCAAGATGTAAATCATGTCAAAATGTCTATGTCAAATATCCATGTCAAATGTCTATGTCAAATATCCATGTCAAATGTCTATGTCAAATATCCATGTCAAATGTCTATGTCAAATATCCATGTATGGCAAGTGAAATGTCTCAACTAAACCATATGCATAAAAACAAAGTATTGAAGTAAAACTTGGTTTAAATCAAAGTTATGTTTTGTGGGAAATACATGATCAAATGTCAATCATGTTAAAATGTCTATGTCGAAATGTCATGTAAAACGATGTACTAAGTAATGCACACAATGGCAATACATAGCATGAAATGTAATGAAATCATGTACTATAATGTACTAACGAACATAGCAGTATATGATGTGAAAACAGGAAAGCAGGAAAGTAACAAGTAGGCACATGTGTTCCACCCCAAAACAGTTTGGAAAAACAGTAAAAGAGGGGTCTATGTACTCACTTGAGATTGCTCAGAAGTCCTTGAGTAACAACCAAACAATGCTAGAGATCGCGGATATCAAACGGCACCTAATATAGGTAACTATGTTAATTAACCGGACCTAGATCGGAAGATCGGATAGCATGAGGGTTTGTAAACCAAACGAGTGTGGAGACTCGCGTGATATGGTTTAACAAAGCCTACATACTAAATGAAACCTAACCTGAGTGCTTTCGACCCATTACGACCCGTTTAGGTAGCTTATGCTACTTTAACGCGTCGTTCGCGTGAAACGCGTTCGGAACGCCTAACTAGTCCTATGACAAGTGTTATATGCCTAAACATGTTACATAATCAGTTATGTGACAAAAGTTTAGGTTACATATGCTTAATTACCAATTATACATGAAAAGGGTATTCTGGTAATTTACCTAAGGCATATAAACTACCTATCATACAACTACTTAAACGATGTGACCATAGGGTATAACCTCGGAAGGTTATTCCCTACCTACTATGGTCACCTAATGTGTTTGGTCGGATCCTAATGATCGACCAAATGGGTCGGGTTCGAGGCATAAGCGATTTATTAGATCGCTTACCCTACGACCCTAGACAACGTGGTAATCAGTAGGCATAGTCCCAAGGGACTATGACCATCGTGATTACAATCACGTTGCGAAGTTCTAACGAACTTCGCATTGACCATTACTGGTCAACGCTGAAAGTCAAACAAAGTTTGACTTTCTGACTCGAAAAGCAGTAAAATAAGGAAAAGAACGAAAGAATACTTACGAAGGGTCCCCAAATGCTAAACTCGATTCGAAAATCTCAGGTATGAAACTAATGTTTCAACTTAGAGTTTCTCAAATCAAATTTCTAGTGATTTTAGCAATGGGGGGTATGGGGTATTTATAGGAATACCCGAACCGTTAAGATCGTTTCATGGAAAACGTGCCTTAATCCCATCCGTACATGTGTTGCAAAGTTATGGTGCCTAAATTCCATCCATACATGTGTTGCAAAGTTATGGTGTTTAGGTGTTTAAATTCCATCCATACATGTGTTGCAAAGTTATGGTGTTTAAATTCCATCCTTATCCGCTGACTAAGCATGTTAGAATGTGTGGTTGTGAATTAAACAGCTGTTTATACATCGAATCTGGTCCCGAAAGTGCAAAACTGATATTTCTGCATGTTTTCTGTCCAGAATAGGCAGTCGCGTAGCGCGACGGGTAAGACCATAGGGCTCGCGCTACGCTAGCACCCCCCCTGAATCAGAAAAGTTTCAGAATTGGCAGAAATGGTCCCTGCACGTGTTTAAGGCCTTTTTCGATGTGTTTGAACCCCGTTAACCTCATTTCAAGGCTCTAAAATAAAGTTAAAGTATAGGGAACTCAAAACATGCTCAAAAATATGCCGGATGATGGTTCGTTTGGTCGTACGAACGCGATGTTCGCTTAATTACGACAGAATGCGCACAAGCGCGAAAAACGATCCAAATGACGTGACGAATGGATTTTTCTTATGCCGAACACTAAAATAAAATATTTTAGTGCTTACATAAATTTTTGGATGTCCGGATGTATTCAGAACGTAAGTTATGCGCGAAAATGCAAACTTGTGCACTTTTTGACACTTTTAGTCCCTGAATGACACAAAAGTTTATTTTAGCATACCGAACACCTCAAAGCTTATTTATAAGCTATGTGAAGGATATTTATGGTATGTTTAACTTATGGTCATGCTCCGGAATGTCTGTTACAGTTCAAATTGGCATACTTTCGCAGTTTGTCAACTTTAGTCCCTGTAAGCGATTAAACTTTGATTTCACCACACCAAACCTTCCAAAACTTATATCTAAGTTATGTAAAGGTTATTTAAGGTATGTTAAGCCTATTTCACTATTCCGGAGTGTTCGTTGCATTAAACTGGTTATATTTACGCATCAGTGCGCGTATAACCTTCCAGAAAGCGATTTAGAGCTTGAAATCGAACAAGACTTGATATGTGCAAAAGATACACATATTTATACAAGTCCAAAGTATGAAATACAATATTTCATTGGTTTGGAATTTGTTTGATGGTTGAAATGACACAGGTGTTACATAAATTATATTTCAACATTCCAATGACTTGGTAATTAATATTAAAACATGTTTTATCAGTCCTAACCCGACAATTAATAGTCTAAGGTCAGTTTATAACCGAAAGTCGCAAAAGCTTGACTTTTGCTTTGACTTTCAGTTCTGACCCATTTAAGCTTAATTCTTCCATGTTTTAAGCTTCCATTAGGACCACATTACTCAGTAGTATAACCCCCTGGAGTTATATTGCATGATGACTAGTGGTTCGAATTATATGCACTTAATCGTAATTATGCTTAATAATGCCATAAACGCACTTTTGTCATACAACTGAGAATTTTAACAATGTGATTGAACTAAAACCTTTGCTACTGATATTTAGACATGTCCCGAAAATTTGACTTCAGTTTGTGGTCTAGAATGGGAGTTATGCTCAATAGCGTAATTAAGGGACTTTTTAGTAATTAAATAGCTTAATTCGTATGAAGCCTATCTAAACCCGATTTTTGACACCAAGCTTCATACCTACTGATGTAAAATAATATTTTAGGATTTTTTAAGATTTTTAATTATTTTTAGGCTGAGCATAACATAGGATTTTAGCTTGATTTCGGTAAATGTCGGTTTTACCCTTTTCATGCATAAAATGAGTTTTACATATCTTTTTAGTGTCAAACCTTTTGCTACTGATTCCATATGATAAATAAAGTACTTTGAACTTTATAAACTGATTAAAAACTCATATTTCCTATTTTAACCCGAATACCCTTTTAAACCGACTTTTAAGCGTTTTTAGTACATAGTATGAGTTAAAACTATATTTGACATATAAAACTTATTACCCACTGATGTTTTAAGTTAATTTATATAATTAAACAGTAAGTTAAAGTTTTTAAACTCAGAAGTCTATTTTGATCTTTAAAGCCTATGTAAAATTACCAAAATGCCCCTACGGGACATAGTTTGGTTATATAAGATAATTTTCACTTATACAAAGTATCCTACTGTTATAACTTATAAAAAATACATATTTTTACTAATCTAATCAGAACTGAAACTCAGTTGCACAATTAAACTCTTTTATGGACATTAAAATTACCGAAATGCCCTTATGGGACTTATTTTGGTTTAAATTACTTTTTGGGCATATATGTTAACATCTTACTGATGTATTAACATATTTTAAGCATAATAATGATTAAGACCTGTATATAATTTATTTGGTTACCCGTTACTTGATTACGCGTTCGGATCGTCTTATGTGACTAGTTTACATAATATAGTCGAAACGGGTCAAACCTTATCATTAAGTTCTCAATTTCCAGAATGTGTTTAGTTTACCCATATTGTACAAGTATCCAAGCTTGTCGGGCCTAAACCTCATTCTGTTCCGGTCTCCGCTTAATCTAGCGTTTAGAACCGTAAGGTTTCTTTCTAGCTAGCCGGTCTAAGTCCTTGACTTAATTAAAGACCCGTTAGCATCCTAATAGGTTAATAAACCTTATATACAGATTAAATAGCTTCCGGTAGAAGGTGCCTTTGAAAAGCTTTAAGATTATACTGCTAGCATCAGGTAAATACTTTTAACTTATTTTCCTATACGGGCTTGGGATATGGTATTATAATAATACCACTTGGTCGGGTATGAAATCATTTAATCGGATTGTGATTAATAAATTTACATAACTCGTTTTAATCTGTCTTGTTTGATAACATAAACATTGGGGGTTAATACGACCGTGTCCTGGATATCCTCGGCTCATTTCGTTTGAAAATGGCCACGACTTATGCACGGGGTGTAGGCATACACCTAACAGATGCAAATGCTAAATAATACATATAAACCCACATGTTGGGGATAACTCCTTTGTAGGTTCTATAAGTGGTGAGTCGGTTAATCATGACCGGCTTACAACCGGCCCCAATTGTATGACAAACATATAAATCGGTATACAAGATTATCTTTAAATAATTGTCCCAAGTTATAAAAGATTTGTGCCATGTGCACCTAAATCAATTTTCATAAATATTTTCAAAATGAGCCAGTTAATTGTATTTACCAGTGTAAACTGACGTATTTTCTTAAAGACTGATTGACAGGTACCTCTCGAAATAGGCTGGAGCTATAGGGTATCAAAAGAGGATCTTGCAAATCCATAAGATGCTTACAGTCTGTTATTTTGTTTCTTTGTATTTATTTTATGATCCACCTGTGGATCTTATTACATTCCAGTCTGTACATTCATAAACTCGAACACTCAGACAGTATGGTTTGTAATAGTTTATTCACCCAGACTTCCGCTGTGCTATTATATTGTGTGTATTGACTATGATGATATCAACTACGTCACGATACTCCCCACCGGGCCCACCGGTAATATGTGGAAATATCGGGGTGTGACATGAATGAGTTGGATGAACTAGTGTAACGCCCCGTATTTTCATAATTCCACATTCTTAGAAAATACGAGATCGTTCCTTTATTTTTTTAAATCGAAATCGAGAAACGGATTGAAAACGACAAACAACGCATTTTCCGCGTTTTAAGGAAACGATGAACGTGCGCGGAAAATATCAAATAACGACATCTTTTGCTTACACGCTTTTAACCTTAAACTAATTTAATACGACATTTTACGACGTTCGGGTTCGAAAACGGATATTGAAAACGTGATCAGGCCACAATAAAACGCTAGAACTGATTAACGGGCCATGGGCCCAGCATAATAAACCCTGACTATTTAAATAAGCGCACACACTCCAAATTCAGACACACATCAGCTCACTGTTCACCTTCATCTTCAAAGAAATGGAACCCCTACACCCCCTTCCACCCCCACTCTCGCTCATCACTCTTCTGCAACCACTCACACCCGCACACCACCACTCAACCTCTCATCCCCTCCCTCGCACCGGAACACCCATCACACCTCCTGCTCTTCCACAACTCACACCCGTAAACCCCCACCCTCTTGCATCCCCGGTAACCAGAGAAGCTCCGGCCGGTACATACACACAACTCTTTGTCTCCCCCTTTCTCGTCTGATGAACCTAATAATGACGACGGTGGAGATTCGTTGGTAGAACAGGAGTCGCAGTAGCGACGGCACCGGCACCGACAACGGCGGCGCACCGGCAACGACGGCGGAGTCGGTGGTGACTGGTTCGGGACTGTTCCGGGTTAGACTCAGGTCGTGCTCCCTTGGTTCAAGTTCGAGACTTCAGGTTTGGGATCTGGGTACTATACAGTGGTTTCGGTTGATTCTGTTTTGGGTTCAGGTTAGCAAACTCTGGCGACGACGTCGCCGGTAACATTGGTGGTGACCGACGACTCAGGGATGGTTTTTGGTCTCGGATGACTCAGGGCTCGGTTCAGACTAATGTTCGGCTTGGGCTCGAGTCAACTGTGGTCAACCGTCAACACGGGTCACTCGTTTCAGTTCCGGTACGGTTCAGGTCTCGGTTCAGACTTTGGGCTTGGGTGTGTTCTGGTTTTCCGTTCACTCGGGTTAGTGGTTCAGATTTCGGGTTTGGTTGACTCGGTCAAACCGAGTCAACTCGGTCAAACAGTCAATCGTGGTCAACTCAATCAACACGAGCTCGGTAAACTCTTAACGACGTAAATTTTATTATGATACTTTTATTGTTTATATTTATGTTATCTAGTTAAAAACCGAGTTCGACACGATACATTTATTGATTTATTTTATATTTTGACACATTGATGGGAATGTTATACATATATTTAGATATCGTGATGTTTATTGTTGCGTTTTGGAAACTTTATATCGACAACTTGTGTTGTTGGGTTAGTCCATAAACAGAGGAAACTCTGTCCGATTTTCGTAAAATTCCATCATTTGAAAAGCGTTTATCATACCTCGAAGTCTATCGAACTCAAGTAAACGTTTTAAAAAAAATGAAATGTAAATGTATATTTTATTTTAATAACATTTCGGCTACCTCTAATATATGTATATACCTTTGTTTACTCATGTACGATGTCTTCGTTGCGTTATCACACTCTTCAACTCCTCACGAGATTACCAAGGAATGCGTTGCGAAACTGTGAGCATACTCGACCCTTTTTTTACGCTTTAAAGCATTTTTGGGTGCAACATGTATACAAATCCACTTTACGCAATCAATTATAATTAAATACTCAAACCATCGAACACGTTCATTGTTATGCTTTGGTTGTTTATGCTTGTGAGTTCCAACTTGTAATTCATGATATTGTTATGCTTTGGTTGTTTTTGCTTGTGAGTTCCAACTTGTAATTCATGATATTGTTATGCTTAGGTTGTTATGCATGCTAGTTAAACACTTTAATTATATACTATTTGCTATGCGTAAGTTGTTTATGTATGCTCGTTCAACTTGAATATAGAATGCCATGTGGAATTGAGACAAACTTTTATACTTATAATTATATTCAAACTTGTATGCTCGCCAATACTTTTGTACTGATCCATGCTTTTAATACATGTTGCAGGATTGTGACAGATGAATCCAGTAGGATTGTCTAGAAACGCATTTAAACTTTGTTGCTCGTTGTATTGTAATTTACTTTCAATCCTGTTGTATTCTGGTTCCAATACTTGTAATAATTCGTTATTAATGAAATGAATTATTATTTGAATACTTATTGTGCATTATTTATTTTAAATTTGTTATGTTCTAGATCAAACCATGTAAAATGTAAACATTAAATACTTGACACACATAAGCGTTATGAAGTCTCGAGCAATCTACACACTTCGTCTCATCCCGATGATTCCGCCATCGGTTGGGGTGTGACAACTAGAGATTTTGTTCCTATGTGTGAATGATGCTTGTTAATTAGTAAGAAAATTTGATGAATTATGTAAGAATTTGGAAGATTATGCATTAGGGGCTTGTACATTGTGCATTGAATGGTGTACGCACACCAAGTGTATGATGAAATGTCTAAGTAAAGTTAGGATGTGAGATTTTATGAAATGTCTTAACATGAATGAATGAAATATGATAATGATGAAATTAGAAGTAAACTAAATTGAAAAATGTGCTTTAGATGGAACTCGTGCTAGAATACGGGTGATGAAGTAGAATCTGTCCAGAAAGTTACAGCCGACTTTAATAGGCTTTAATCGGGTTAAATCTTGTAAAAAATGATGTTTATTGAGTTTGAGATGAACTTTCAGGAAAAACCTTTCAAACCCAACGGGAATTGTATTTTTTCGACGAAAAATGAACGTTTTATGAATTTTTCCGTATCGAAGGTTCAGGCTGCGTTTTCTGACAGAATTTGCAGCCCATTACGAATGTCATAACTAAAATTAGGAATTAAGTTATGATCTCAAATTTTTACTGTAGGTAGCTTTAGGAGATTATGAAAATATCCAACTGGAATTATGTCAATCGGATAATCGAGGATTTTTAAACGAATTTTTCCATGGGCTGCAGTCAGAAAGTGACGAATCTGATTGCTGCTTAGTAAATGATTTTTTTTATAAATTTTAGGTAGAAAGTTAGACTCTAAAAATTTAACACAAGGATAACCGCTCCAAGGGACATGTCATATAAAAAGATCGTAATTTTTGCAAGCTCGTAAGTATAGTAAACGGACGTCCCAAAACAACATATTTTCAGTGAATTGAGCTATGCATGTTAGTGAAAGAATTGACTAATGAAAGTCAAATGTGGAATATGAATTTGATATGATCGTTAATATATACAATCATGTATACTAACAAGAATGTGAATGCGATGACATGAAAGTATAAGGATTATGTCAAGATGGATGGACGCATGGAAGGCTAAAAGGGTAAAAAGGAAGCAATGAAACGGATACGAATGTGCACGTCTAAGGTAAGTGATTTATGGAATCACTTCGTATTTAGTTACTTGAATATATATATTTGAATATTTGAGATCAAGGTGGAACATACAAATAAATAAGAAATGCTAAGGTAAGATTCGTTCAAATGGTCGGTATGATGTTAAACCGATAAAACCTCATTATAGGAGTTAATGGGTCAAAACTTTTAATCGAAATATTTTATGACGGTAAGTATGGGGATGTGGTAATGTTAAGGAAAGGTTTGGATAGAAGGAAAATCAACAAAGATATTACTTAATTGCATGTTAGGACGTATCGAGGCCGGTTTAATCGAAAAATATGTGAAACGGGTCAAAAGAAGTTGCAAATGATGAAATCCATAGGTAAGAATGAATGGTATGAGCATGAATGTAGGTTGTATATATAAGACCTATACATATATATTTATGGATGTTCGTGCTTAAGATTTTGTAGTATGTTCATATTGAATATAAAAGGTATATGAGAGTTCGGATATGGATGTATGTATGTGTATAAATATATATATGTATGTATGTGTGTATGTATATATGAAGTGTGATTGAATGTATACGGAAGAATAGACCATGTATATATATACACAGTTTTAATACGTTTGAAAGTTAACGTTACTAATCATGTGTCTGAGAATGAAATGAAAGTGCAGGTACGCTAATGTTGACCTTACGAAGATTTGACTTTGGGATGCAAGATTTTATTTAGAAAGTTAATTCGAAAGGATTAATATGAATAGAATGAATCCGACGTGGTCATCTAATTACGTATGTTTATATTATGAATGATGTCACCAAATATTAATGATGCGCATGTATGTGGTGATTGCAGGTTGCACGGATTTAACATCATTATGAAGTCAAGAGGTTAAAGATCGAGTCAAAGAGCGTGGATTGTACGGGAGGAGTAGTCACATAGCTTGTATTTGTATGATGTTCTCGATACGTCAATTAATAATGAATGATGTCCCTCTTTGATAAGAGTCATTATAAATGATGTTCAAGAATGTTAGAGTTTTTTTGTGAAAGAAATTTTATGGTTCGTAATCCCGCTGCGTCTTTTGGTTAAAACGTGTTAGGGTCTTACAGGAAGATTTCAATTGGTTTTCAATGAGCTGATGAATGGCAAGGGTCACGTAACGGTTGAGGAAGCAATTGAAGTGGCCTATGTAAAATACAAATATTGAGGATAAACCGTGCTGATTGGTGAAACTAGTTTAATTTAAATTGTTTCTATTTATTTAGTTATGTATTTTTCATTCAGATTAGGTATGTTTATTTTAATTATGTATTTTACATTTAAATTAAGTACTTTTATTTTTATTTAAATATATTCTATAACTTTAATTTAAATTAAAATAGTCGAGCTTTGGGAAAACCTGAGACGACACCGCACAATCTGGGAAGATATGAGAAAACTGAGAAAAGTTTATGAAAAGCTATTCTAGCGCTGAACTGGCACACGAAACAAAGAAAATGGGACGACTCCTTGTGCCCTTACACCTAAAGTGGCCCAAATAACTTGTCAAAAAACCAATTGTCCTAAATAATATCATGAAGATTGAAGCTCTATTTAATTTGCAGTAAACCCCCTCTTCAATTAGCATCACATTAACGATTTTTTCAATATCGGACAAGCGATTTTGTATAATACTACAACTCGACCAATGAGCTTTCAATCTCAGTAGGTTTCAGTCCATTTATCAATGCACCAACGCAACCACTACTAGGTCATAAGACGGTTGATGCATCCAATGACAATGGTTACAGACACGCTAAGAAGACCCGACTTCCATGATTGTTTTTGGCTACATCTTTGGTTATACGAAGCCTGGATACCCCTCCCAAGCAACACAAGAGTAAAATATATTTAAGATAACTAGTTTAATACCCGTCCGGTGGACGGGTCACGCTAACAGCGTAACAAACAAAGATAATCTATATTAAGGGTGTTTGGGATTGGTTCGCTTTTTATTCTTTTCTCCATTTTGAAAAAGTCACAACAATCTAACTTTTCCTTTTATTCTTTTTAAACCACAAAAACTCTTTCTCAACGCATGAAAAAAATTGTTCCGACCTTTGTTCCTCTGGTTCCAAAGTAATGTTCTTCAAAGTATCCAATGAACTTGTTGACTCCAATTCCTACTATCAAAGATACCGAAAATTGTGAACATAACTAACAATCAAGAGATATCTAAAATTGTAAACATAACTAACAATCAAGTTTGTACGACAAACAAAATAATTCATGGCTTATTACCTCCCAAGTAAAATCACAAAGGGCGTCCAATCGAAGAGCTCTTGTAGTCTTGATCTTGA
The DNA here is from genome assembly GCA_030545235.1 of Helianthus tuberosus. NCBI lineage: Eukaryota > Viridiplantae > Streptophyta > Magnoliopsida > Asterales > Asteraceae > Helianthus > Helianthus tuberosus. The sequence goes on from JARYGA010023335.1 coordinate 44,375, forward strand.
AGTCTTGTGCATAATAGCTTCAGCCAATACAGATCAAGCATCAGCCATAAGCACATATACAGAAATAGAAAACTACAGTGCATATCCAAAACAATTTTCATAACTAAAATATATTCTTAGGGAGTGGAAAGTTAGTACATGTCACCACGAGGGTACACATGAGAAACATAAATAATAACTGCCATTAAAACAAAGCAACAACTATAAGGTGTAAATAATATAAGGAAAAAGAACACGTAATTTGAGTTTTACTCAATTACTTTATGTAGGAGAGAAAACATATCAGGTTGGGCCAGCCCATCAACACGTTTTGGTTCATTTTTTTGTGAACTTTGTATATAATCAATGTATATAATATGATTACAAAACTACTTAATCAAAATAGACAATGCCCCACACGTGTCATCCACTCTACCAATATCCATTTTTAGGGCATATACACCGCTTACTACCACAAATCACCGTCACTCTTCCCCAAACCTGCGTCACCTACCAACATCGACCACCATCGCTTTGCCCCAAATCGATGTCGGCGACATAACCACCGCCCATTCGAAAGCGCGTAGCTTTATCTGCTCATAAACCAAAACACAAGCGATGTTTTCCGTTTGAAATTAGGGCTCCAACACCTACGCTTGAACATGTTTTTCGTCTGAAATTAGTTCTATACCCGTTTGGTGGACGAGCATATTAATGGTATAATAAAATAAAAAATATATCATAATAAATACACAAGTTTATGATATAACCATAGTATTTATAACACATTAAAACCATAAATATTAAAGCCATAATCCCACTATTTGGGGATACCCGTCCGGCGGACTGGGAATTCAACGTCATAATAACATCCGGTTTATTTCTTTGAGTACTTTCAAATAAAAAAAATTATTACAATTAGTAGTGCATTTAAAGTTAACAATTAACTGATTTTACTAATTTATTTTGGGGTCTCACGTCTGAAAAAAAAAATTACTTTTGTTATAGTTAATATAAGGAAATTAGTAGTTAGCACTCTTTTTTCCAATTGCTAAGTAAAACCAAGTTGGATTATCCAATTTAGGGTCTGACAAATCAGTTGTTCACAAGGTATTAGCATTATTATTCCCCTGTGTATTACAGTACTATCACGGTTTATTTGGAAATTGATTAAACTAAATCATATGATGAAATAAAATAACGAAAACTAAACCCAAAACATTAACTAAAAACAAACCATAAAACGTTGGGAACCATGAAACTTCCATTGCATAACATAAAACGTAGCCACCGTACAACTCATAGCCAGATCACCTAATGGCATGGAAAAAAAAGTTACAAAACAACCATAAGCATAGCAAGATCTGCTGTATGAAAATGGCGAGCCTTTGTTTCGCCTATTAACCGTAACCCTTTCAATCTTCTGCCGTTTGTTGGGGTATTCATGAGAGTCTCTGTGTCAATACAATCATCATCTTCTTTAGTGCTGCTAACATCAATACATAATCCAGTTTCCAACAAAGCTTAGCTATTGCCCTTTTTCTAGCATTTTCATACCCTTGATCCCGCAATGTTTAATATATTAGTAACAGGTATAGGATTAATGCATATATACAAAAATATACCTTGATGGCTACAATTGATGATATCAACACTGCTGTCGCCTTTCTTCCTCAAAACAAAAGATAATAAAATTATTGCTGCAAACTATACACTCGTTCCGTCTCTAAAGTCGATAACCGAATCCTCACTTTCCCAATCCTTGAATCGTTACTCCCCTTATGCAAAAACCCATTATCAAACACACCAATTTTTATCACCGTACACGGATCAAATACCTCCCACGTATACTGTTCATTCCACGTTGGCGAAAAACTATCAATAATCGTCCTCATGCGAACCAATTTATTCCCATGCTTCGCCACACAAAATGCATTCGCTGACCCACGATAGTCTCGTGTCTTCATAGGCGACAACCCCTTCACACTTATAATCCCGAGCTCCAAAATCCAACTGCTCGGTTTCCATATTTCCTTCGCTGTCGGCCTTAAATCGCAACTATAATTCGTATACTCATCTGCAATAAAAAGAACAAAATTAAATATGGCAAAAGGGACAGGTTGGTCATGTAACGGGTCAAAATAGACCATTTTGAAAAAAAAAATATCAATTTGGTTCAGGCGTTGGTCGTTGGTCTAGCGGCCACATAAAAAACCATGTGTGGTGCTAACTCATTTTACCTTGTTTTAAATAGCAGATGTTATTAAGTTCCTGATTTAACCCGTTGTATGTTAGAGTTGACTCAAATGGTCCGATCTGCGGATATACAAATTTCCTTTTACCCAAATCAACCAATTTAGAAAACTTAAAGGAAGATGTTAGAGATGACATACCTATATATTAACAGGAGAATATGGAAGAAAGATAGCAATGATCCTCAAATATTTAAAGATTCTTCATCTTTATAAGGAACTCAACTACCTCCGCATTAAACTCCTCCGGATAACCCAACCTGACATAAAGCATCTCCTGATGGACTTGATCTCCACAGATTATCCATTTAATATTTTACTAATTATTATGATTAAAACATAATAAATCAGAAAACTTATAAGATGATATACCTTTTTGAGTGGAACCGATACAAAAAGATCAATAAAGCAGACCAAAAATGAGTAGCCCATCATACAACAAACACTAGGTTCTTTGTAAATGTCGGGTGAACTTGTTCCTCTTGCTTATCTCGTTTACTTATCTCCCGTTTGTTAAAAGAGTGTAAACTGCAAGATACTAAACACGAAAATGGTTAACGTTTAATCATGTTATTTTACCAAAATATAAGAAATTTAAAAAAAAATAAGGATCAATAAGTAATGAAAGTTCAGTTACATGCTTTGAATCAACCATTTATGTAATCAATAATTAGTTTGGTGGGTTTTTGAGGCACTTGCTTGCTATCTATCTCTGGTTGCTTGCACGTGGATGTCCCTTTCTTCACTATTGATTTTGTAAACCGCATTGATAGCCACTGCATATGAACAACACAAGTTATATTTTACTTGATCCCGTTGGTTAGCAGGACACTGACATGAAATCAGTAGATATTAAAGGAAATTATGCGTACCAGCAAGAGGACCATGTTTGACGAGATTAGCGACAATCTAGTCTTCGTCAAGGGACACGACACTGAAATCACGGACGGATGCTACAACCTTATTTTTATCAAACTTGCAGCTCCCACCGTCGGTTCCTGTGTATGGATAGTCTTCTTCCCTCATAAGCCCACCGACTTTGAGAGTGTATTCGAAGGCACTGTTCATAAGACCTCCATTGCACCCGGAATCACATGATTCTGGTTCTTCTGGATCACACTTTAGATAATACCAAATTTCAATCATTGAGTTTGAGGCCAAACCGTAACCCATAAAAACTGAACCCACTTGTAACTCATGGTTTGGTTATGCTTTTTTTTTTTTTATAAAACAGATTTTTATGCTTCAATTGTTATAGTTAGATGCTTATAAACAACTGAATTAACCAAACAAACATCATTAAAACCAACTTTTATAGTTTTTATTTTTTATTAACAATATGCTATATCAGGTTAAGTTATAACTATTTTATAGATAAAATAGTCTAACCATCTTGATAGCCACTGCATATGAACAACAGTTTTAAACGGTACCCTTTTCTCATTTGTGTGAGATTTAGCTTTCTTTTTTAAATCGTGATCTTCACTTAACAGTTTTAGTGAAGTTCTATTTTCATTTTGCCTTTTGATTTCATTGGGTTACATGAAAAAATATTGAATTTTGACAAAAAAAAAAAAAAATAACGAACCTACATACCTTGAACTGGTTGAATGTCCCCCGTAAGCAAGTAGAGATAACCCTAAATGGAACCAATAATTTAACAGTATAAACCACACACTATTTCTCGCTCAAGTGCGGAAGCGGAATATCGCGGCGTTGCTAATGTGGTTGCGGATATTTGTTGGTTGCGTAATCTTCTTCTCGAGCTTCATCATCCTCTTACACGTGCTACGTTGGTTTATTGTGATAATGTCAGTGCAGTCTATCTCTCCGGTAATCCAGTACAACATCAGCGCACTAAGCACATTGAGCTCGACATTCACTTTGTTCGTGAACAGGTTCAACGCGGTTACGTTCGGGTCTTGCATGTTCCTTCTCGTCATCAGATTGCCGATATTTTTACCAAGGGGCTCCCGCGTATTTTATTTGATGACTTTCGTTCCAGTCTCAACATCGGTCCTCCCGATGTTTCAACTGCGGGGGTGTAATAGTATCTTGTATATTTAGGCATTGATTTACTCATTATTGTAAAGATCATAGAAGATTTACCTTGTATTATAAATTACGGAAAGATCAATGAGAAGGATCAACTTTGAGAAAACATCTTACATTCGGAATTGAAATAAATGTAATGAAATTATACCTTAAGGATGTTCCGAGTGCAAAAAATGGTAGTTCTTGATGAAACGGTGAAGATGATGATGAATAAACGATGTTGAATAAGATAATGAAAGGGCGATGTCACAAATTGATGTGGTATAAAACTGATACCTGTAATGCAGAGGGAGAAATGTATGTTCAGATATGGAGCTAGGGTTTTTTGTAGTAGAGAAGATGAGAGAGTTGAACCATGATTGCACCATTGATAATACTTGAAGAACGGGAGGAGAGAAGAGGAGCCGAGTAAATAGGGAAGTGGGCGATGTTACGCGTGAATCCACCATAATAATGTGGGAAAAACCACCGGTGAGAAACCGCCCTGAACTGAAATGGGGAATTGTGGAGATAATGGGGGAGGTA
>JARYGA010023336.1:0-52503 GCA_030545235.1 Helianthus tuberosus
AAAAAATGATGAACAAGAACAAGGGTCGCCCGATCGAGTGGCAACTCGATCGGACAGACGTCCGATCGGACAGCCACCCTATCAGGTGACACTTGCCTTCTGTCTTTAAACTTTCAAACACTTGGTAAATAAATCAAGAACTTGGAAGTCTGATCGAGTGGCAACCCGATCGGACCATCGTCCGATCGAGCAGCCGTCCGATTGGGACGACCATGATACCTACACTCGGATCGAGTGGCAATCCGATCGGATAGTCATCCGATTGGACAGCCACCTTGTTCCCTTAATTGAAGACTTCACTCAAGTGGCAACCCGATCGGATGGCCATCCGATCGGGCAGCCACATGCCTTTTCACAAATATGAGTCACCTGATTGACCGGCAATCCGATCGGATAGTCATCCGATCGGACAGTCATCCAAATCCAGTGACCAAGATGACACTTTGAGCAATCTCCTTATTCAACCTCGACTCTTATCCTCTGTAATCTAATCAGGCCAATCCTAAAAGAGCTCAATTTGATCCAATAACAGTTGCGACTGTTAAGCAATCACTGTGAGTATACTTGATCCCTTTTTTACTTTAAACTTTTGGGGTGCAACATGTATTCTACGAAACTTAAACTTGATTCTTTGGAAACTTATACTCTATCCTATGTGTACGTGAAACTTGTGATTCTTGATTCTTTGTGCTATGTGACGTTTAATCCAGAGTGTGTAGTTCCGCCTTAACAATAGTAGCGCTATAGGAGTAATGCACCTCCCCGTTAGTCTTTGGGGTATTGTTAGGAGGAGACATACAACCTCCCGTTAAACTTTGGGAAAGGCACTTAACGCATTGGAAACTTGGGTTATCACTGCATGGACTGCGACACTAGCACGGCTGAAACTATTTTATTGCTTACACTGTGGATATGAGTTGTTTTAATCTATTATCTATTATCAAACTTGTATACTTGCCAATACTTTTGTATTGATATTTTAATACATGTTGCAGGCTGATAGGATGCTTTGGAATGCATGGAATCCAACTAGGAGATGCTTAGAAACGTCACTTAGATAACTTAGAATCTCTTGAACAATTTGAACATTACTCGTTATGGTTTGTATTTGAAACTTGTGGGTTGCGCTTGCTATTAGAAAATAATGAATTTGATCTAATTTCTATTGAAACTTATAGTGTTATGGAATCTCATGAGCAATCTGAACGCTTAGTGCTCGCACCCCGATGTTTCCGCCATCGGTTGGGGTGTGACAGATTGGTATCAGAGCCATAACTATAGGGAATTAGGATAAGTAGGAATACTTGCCCTAGTCTATAGTTCTAGGAACTTTGACTCTTATTTGCAGTTTAAGACTTATGCATTCTACCATATCTACTTCCTAGCAGCACATATTCCTGTTAAACTTACAAGCCTTTCCTAAGGCTAACATAATATACACTTTATACTTGGAAAACACTGATAATTGGTGTTTGCATCTTCGCACGAGATTAGCCTTCAAGTCAGGAGTGACGTCCAAACCTTGATGGAAATCTCCATATTATTCTAGTAGGTCTTATCTATGGATAAGCACCAACGCTATTGGGGTACGATGTTGTTAAGACAGAGGTGAAACTCAGACCTTTATAACTAGTCCCACTCCTTGATTTTTTATGTCTCTCCAAAGTTTCGTGACTTCTGATCAATTGGGTACGTGAAATGACTAAAAGGACGAATATCGTAGGCCTAACATCGATGACGTATTTGTCTAAGTAAGTCAAGACACGCTACCTCAAATCGAAAAGGGTTCAAATCACTTTGGTTAGTCGCCGTTCCTCTACCCGGAACAATCCTATGTTTTATGAGCCTATCTTGCTTTTATGTTATCTCGATTTTATGCATGTGGTTTTAAACACGATTCTTCGATCATTTGGTATGCTTTTTACACGAATCGCTCATATGCCCGCAATCCAAAACGTTAACTCTAATCAGGATCAAAACTAAATTATGAAGCTTTATTCAATTTATATGGGAATCTTGATGCTATGTGAAGCTATTTGATGAATCCATGTGTTATTGTGGTTGCAAAACGCTAAACGTAACATGGCATAGAAATACGAGGGAAAAGTGGCATGTCCGAAGCTTGGTGGATACGCCGCTGGTACTTCCTATATATAAGCGTTTTTGTCGTGTTACCAACTTTCGTACCACGTGCCGTGCGAAACTTAGTGTTTTGCAGACCAGTGATAGGAAACTACTTATGTAATCTATGTGTAATCTATGTGCACTCTAGCGTAAACTATGTGTAATCTACGTCTGTGTGGTTTGAGGAACAAAATATGAAACGTAGCCTAGCGCCGAAGACGAGGAGGAAGTGGCATGTCCGAAGCGTGGTAGATACGCCACTGGTACTTCCTATATATAAGCGTTTTTGGCATGCTGCCAAACCTTCGTACCACGCGCTAAGTGAAATTCGTAGTTTTGTGGACTCAGGTTCAAGTGATTGAAACTATCATGTTAATTTATGTGGTTGAATCTATCTGGTTAATCTATGTTTCGAGAAGTGGTGAAATATAAAGCGGTGGTTAACGAGGCATGACACCAATGACTAGACGGGCGTGGCATGATTGAAGCGTGGTGGATACGCCGCTGGTACTTCCTATATATAAATGCTTCCGTCATGTTGTCGAACTTTCGTAGCACCTGCCATGCGGGATTTCGTTGATTATGGATTGTTAACACAAATCTATGTGAAACTATGTGAATCTATTGAAGTCTATTGAATCTATTGAATCTATTGGAATCTATTGGGATCTATGTGAATCTATTTGAATCTATTGTAAACTATGTGAATCCATAATGATGATGATGATGCTGAGTGTGTTCTACGACACGTAACATGACACCGAGTACGAGGTGGAAGCGATGTGCCCGAACCGTGGTGGATACGCCGCTGGTACTTCCTATATATAAGCGTTTCTGACATGTTGCCAAGCTTCGTACAACGTGCCATGCGAAGGTCGTGGGTTTGTGTGACACTTGTGCTCCGTAAACACACACAATGTAGGACACTATCTTTTATCAAAGAAACAATGTTTTTTGGACTCAAAAATTTATTTATTTTGGTTTTACAATTTCACATTTTTATTCTACTTCATTTTCAAGCTTTAAATCGCTTTCTGGAAACTTAAACGCGAACTGATGCGTAAACGTAATCAGTTTAATGCGGAAAACACTCCGGAACAGTGACATAGGCTTAAAATACCTTAAATAACTTTTATATAACTTAGAAAAAGGTTTTGAAAGCTTTGGTGTGTCAAAAACAAGTTTATTCACACTCAGGGACTATTTGCGTCAAACTACGAAAGTCTGCTGATTCACATAGTATCGAACATTCCGAAACTTGATCATAAGTTAAACATGCCCTAAATATCCTTTACATAGCTTAGAAATAGGCTTTGAGGTGTTTGGTGCGCAAAAATAAACTTATTTGATCAATAGGGACTAAAAGCGTCAAAAAATGCATAAGTTTGCATTTTCGCGCATAACTTACGTTCTGAATATATCCGGACATCCAAAAATTTATGTAATCATTACAATATTTTATTTTAGTGATTGGCATGATAAAATTCCATTCGTCGCGTAATTTGGATCGTTTTTCGCGTTCGTTCATGTTTCGTCGTAATTAACCGAACAACGCAACCGTACGACCAAACGAACCGACATCCGAGATATTTTTGAGCACATTTCAAGTTCCCTATACTTTAAATTCATTTTAGAGCCTTGAAATGGGGTTAACGGGGCTTAAAAGTGCCAAAAATCAAGTTTATTAAGTGCAGGGACCAAAACTGCAAAGTTTGAAACCTGTGTGCAAACCAGGCAGCCTAGGCGGGCCGCGTAGGCCTTCCTTGGGTCTTACGCGGGGTGCCTAAAACCATCAGACCTGCAGAAAGTGTTTTCCAGCCATTTCCAGCTGTTTTAGGGTCTTGCAAATGGTATTTCAAGCAATCTATGGGCTATTTTGGGTGCCCATGGTATTCCAAAACCATGGGTGCATGTGTACGGCTCAGATCGAAGCACGTTTCTCGATAAACAATCCTAACGGTTCTTGTTTTCCTATAAATACCCAACCCCATTTGCTTCAAACCCACACCTTGATCTGATTTGTTCTCTAAGTTGGGGTTCTAACACTCCATACCTGAGAATAATTAGATCAAAACCTCCATTCTTGGACCTTTTGTAAGTATTATTTCGTTCTTTTACGCATTTTAAGCACGAAAGTCAAAACTTTCAGCTTTGACCAGTTTATAGTCAACACGAAGTTCGTTTGAACTTCGCAACGTGAGCGTAATCACGATGGTTATAGTCCCTTGTGACTATACCTACTGATTACCACATTGATTAGCTGTAGTGACTAGTCATAGTTTCGGTCAAAATACGCGTCTATGCGTATTTTGCAACCAAACTATTTTTGGGTATCAAAACCATTTGTTTTGATATCAAACTTGTTTTCTAACTTCGTTAAACATGTTTAACTCGTCACTTTTAGGATAGTGCTTGTGTAGAGTCGTAAGTCAAGCGGTCTTGACAACCGCTTAGACTTCCGAACCCGACCCGTTTGGTCGTTCATTAGGATCTGACCAAACATATAATGTGACCACAGTTGTTTAGGGAATATCCTTCCGAGGTTATACCTTATGGTCACTTCGTTTAGTTAGTTATATGATAGGTAGTTTATATGCCTTAGGAAAATGACCAAAATACCATTTTTGCACATAATTTCATTTTAAGCATATGTAACACATGTTTTGACATCTAAACTGATTATATAACATAATTAGATATGTTAAGGCATATAATACTTGTCATAGGACTAGTTAGGCGTCTCGAACGCGCATTAACGCGAACGACGCGTTAAAGTGGCGTAAGCTACCTTAACGGGTCGTAATGGGTCGTAAGCACTTAGGATATGTTTCAATTTAGAATGTGGGCTTTGTTAAACCATATCACATGAGTTCCAACACTCATTTGGTTTACAAGACCTCATTCTACCCGATCTTCCGATTTAGGTGTCGATTCCCTAACATAGTATATGTTACACTAGGAACCGCTTCAACACTTGAACTCTTGGTCTTTTGAGCTTTGTTATACCCTTTGAACCGGGACTATACGCAACCCCAGGTGAGTACATAGTTCCCCTCTTTTACTGTTTTCAAATGTTTTGGGGTGATTCATATGTGTAATCGATCTGTTTTCAAAATATATGGCATATGTGTGTTCACTAAGTGCTTTTATGTGTATTATTCCGATTATGCAAATGTAATGTTTTATCCTTAAGTAATCTACCTATCTTCATAGTTAGATTCATGTAGGATATTTGAAGTACAGTCTTAGATCTTCCTATCTTCATAGTGAGATTTTTAAGAAGTACTTTACAACTCGATGATTGGTTTTTGTGTAGATTGTTGGTGATTTAGATAACGAAACTAGATAATACAATAAGCACATGGTGGATACGCCGCTGGTACTTTCTATATATAAGTGTGCTTATTGTATTACCTTTTGTGGCGTTATCCCGAATCACCATTAGGATTTAGGATTGTTTTGATTCAATAAATCAATATGACAAGAACCCAGGATCCCTGTAGTATCTATCTATCTTCATAGTTAGACTTATATGGGATGTTTAGAGTACTAATATTGGAGTCCTTGATTGGATTCATTGTGTACTTTAATGCATGTTAAATTAGACAATGTGACAGAACCCAAATCCTTATATCATCTATCTATCTTCATAGGTTGATTCTTGTAGGATGTTTAAAGTACTGATATTGGAGTCCTTGATTGGATTCATTGTGTGCTTTAATGCGTGTTTACGAGTTGGTACAAGTTGACGATTTATGTGTTATGTGGTAGTTGTGATTTAGATAACGAAACGGGTATAATAAAATAAGAACATGGTGGATACGCCGCTGTTACTTCCTATATATAAGTGTTCTTATTTTATTATTCTTGTAGCGTTATCTGGATCACTTTAGGATTTTGTGTACAATTGTTTCAATGTTTGATTATCAAAATCTTTGTAGAATCTCCCATATTTTTATATGTTAGATTCTTAGAAAGATATCTGAAGTATTATCATGACTCATTTATTTGATTTATATAATAATTATATAAGTTTTGATTTATTTCAAAACAGTTATTATTAATCCTTGATGAGATTCCTAATAACACATTAACAAGTTTTTACGATGGTTTAATCGAGATTTCAATGTAAGGCTGTTGGGATTGAACCCTACCAGAGGAACAGATAATTAAAGCCAAAACTGGGTCAGAGCAGTGGATCCAGAATAAGCAGATGTTACATACAAGTCTCTCCCCTTGAAAGTGGTTTCAACATCTACTGACCTCCTATCTACTGATCGTACAAGCCACTGACCGTCAAATCTGCTGCTCTTGTAAAGACTGATAGAAGACTAAAGCTCTGCTGCTCAATCTACTGTCTTGAGTCAAGTACTGCTGATCCGGACAAGCACTGCTGGGTTCACAGCAGTGGAAGGATGCAGCAACTGTTTAAGTGTCTTTTATGTAATGAAATGTAATAGCAGTAGTTAGTATAACAGTGTTTGTATAGATCAGAGGTTAGAGTTTGTTAGGAGGTTAGATGTCACTTTCATGGTGACGTCAGCTAAGATGCTTAGTGGTTTGTTAGTGCCTATAAATAGAACAGTGCTCTGTACTGTTCTATTAGCTCTTTGCAAACTTGTTTTCCTGCATGAACAAACGCAGAGCTCTGGCTGAGGGGGAGTTTGTATTCAAGCATTATCTTGTAATCGTTGTTGAAATTAAATTCAATCATTCGGTTCCTTGTTGAAAATGTCTTGATCAAAGCAATACTCTCGTTTGATTGTATGCAAAGTTTTTTTCCATATTAATTCCGCTGCACAACTCATCCATTTCCATTTTAATTCAAACAGAAAATACAATCAAAACCAAACTCAGATCCAACAATTGGTATCAGAGCTTGGACAGTCAAATTTGATTTAACAATCATTTTGACATAAATAGTTCAGCTCAAAATCATTGATATCGATAGTTTGTTCGTTTGTGTTGAAAAACAGAGCAAGGTTTAATCACCATTAAAGTTGATTAATCAGTGTCTGTAAAACAACCAGGATGACGTCACAATCTCAAGATGATAAGAATAACATTGGCTCGCTTTTTAAACCACCCATGCTTAAAAGAAATGAATACAACATCTGGGAGCGAAGGATGGGTCACATCCTTGCTCAACAGAACACTGGATGTTGGAGGTCTGTTGTTTTTGGTCCCCATGTTCCTACAGTGCCAAGTGCCGAGGATCCAAAGAAGTTCGTACCAAAACCTTATGAAAACTATACTGAAACTGATTTTAAAAAATTCGAACTGGATGCCAAAGCATTTAGCATCATAGCATCTGCATTACCAAATGAGATCTATGCTGGACTGTTACATTGTAACAGCGCCAAAGAGCTATGGGATGCTTTGAAGGAACAGTTTGGGGGTACCGAAGAAGTTATTGAAAACAATAGGGAAATTCTAAATCAGCAGTATGAAACCTTCTGTCACATTAAGGGTGAATCATTGACCCAACAATTTGAACGGTTCAGTTGTCTCATCAGTGAGCTAAGGCTTGTTAAGGTTGAATTTCCAAAATCAACCCAAAATAGCAGGTTTCTTAGGTCGCTACCTGATAAATGGGACACAATTGCATTTGTGACTAGAAACTCTGTTGAGTTCAAAGATCTGACCCTGACCCAACTTCATGGTAGACTCCTGACTTATGAAAGGGAGTTGAACCAGAAAAAGAAGTTGCAAGAGTCTGGAAAAGCCACTGATGATTACTCATTCGGTAGCACAGCTCTTCTGGGTCAGGAAGAATCTGGTGGCAGTAGTAAGGAACAGGGTTTTGATCATTTCATTGATATAACAGCTGGTGGTAACTTTACCAACCCTGATTCTCACTCTGCAAACTATGCTTTCACTGCAAACACTGAAAACCAGATGTCAGATAATCTGTGCTTTGAACTCAATGATTTACAACATTTTGATCCCACTGACTTAGAGGAAATGGACATCCTGCACCAATTGGCTTTGCTCAGTGTTAGAACTAGCAAATTCTACAAAAGAACAGGGAGGAAATTCCCAGGTTTACATGGGAATCTAAGGGTTGGGTTGGATAAATCGAAAATCAAGTGTTACAAGTGTAATAGGTTGGGACATTTCGCTAGGGAATGTAGGAGTTAAACTACTGGTCCTATAATCACTCATCCTAGCTCAAATCCTAGACCTCAAAATCAAGGCACTGTGCACTATGCCCAATATACCCCTACAGCTCATGTTAATGCTGCACATTATGCTGTTGCCCCTGTGCCAGTGCACTATGTCCAAACTACTGTTCCCCAAATTCAGTACGTGCAAACCCCTGTCCCCCAGGCACAGGTGCAAACTGCTGCACCTCAAACTGCTGCTCCAACAGTGGTACAACCAGATCAACAAAGTTTTTTCACTCAAGGCTTTGTTGACTGGAGCAGCATGCCTGATGAGCTTAGTGATGAAAATTTTGCACTCTATGCTTCAAATGAACCTTCTAATGATGAATTATGTTTGATGGCATTAGAGTCAATACCAGAGGGGATTGAAACTGAAGGTGAACAGCTAAGTGATGAAACAGTGGATGAAGTGACTGAAGCAGTTGTTAATGCAGTTGCTGGGAGAAAATTCAGAAACCCTGATTGAACCACTAACAGACCCATGGTCCAAAGAGGACAAAGAAGAAGAGAAAATTGAGAAAGCAGGTGAGAAAGAAGAAAGAGCTGATGATGAAGAAAATCATCAATGTGATTGTGCAATGATGGCTGCTGCCAAGGTATCACCTCAAGTTCTTGAAAAACTGTGTTCTGACAATTGCATTATTGCTTTTGCTAACATCAAAGAGGTAAATGAAAACCTTCGGAATAAAATTTTAACTGATGAAGTCAAATTTGAAAGGTCTTTAAAAGAACTTAAAAACAAATTGACTGAAAAGGAAAAAGAGATCAGCAGTCTGAAAGAAGATCAAAGCATAACCAAAACTCAACTCCAAACTATGGTAGAAAAATACCAAGTTTTCAAAAAGGAGTTGGAGTCCACCCAGATCACCTGTGAAAGATGGGTGGAATCATGCAAAGGGTATGAGGTTATGCTTGAAAAACAGATAAAAAGCAATATGAAATTTGGTGTTGGTTATAGTAAACATGATGATGAAAACACTGCTTTTGGAAAATCTGTTCAAACCACTGATGTAATCACTGAGTTTATTCCAACAAACAAGAAAGGCCAAGAAGTGAAAATCACTGACAAACTTGGTAACAAAATCACACTTGACAGACCAATGGGATCCTCTACTTTTGAGGAACTTGAAGATTATCAGTTTAAACCAAAATGGTCTGATGAGTGTGATATTCTTGAAAATTTCAAGCCAATGGACTTTACATCAACTGATGGTGTTAAAGCTCCAAAAGCTAAAGTCATTCCTCTCAAAGACATCCCAGCAGAGGTTAAAACCTCTGCTACAAAGGAGTCTGAAAAGAGAAAGAAGAAAGAAAAAAATGATAACTTGTTTTGTGAATTCTGTGAGAAAAGGAATCATCTAACAAAAGACTGTTTTCACTTAAAAGCTTATGATTTGAACAGAACAAGTGTCATTGTTTCAGCTAAAAGCTGCATTGTGTGTGGTAAAACAAACCACAAAACTCAAGCATGTGTGTATCTCAAAAACTTTGATGTGAAAAAGAATGAGTACATTGCTAAAACATCCTTGAGTCCATCAACATCATCTGTCAAATTCACCAAGAAACAACCACTGTTTGTGCCAGTTCAAACAGCTGTCACAAAACAGCTGAACCAAACATCTGTCAAAAGAGATGTTCAGGTTACTGATGCACCCCCTGCCAATCAGTTCAGAAAAAGCAAGGAAAAACAGTCTTACCAAAGGATTCCACACGTTTATGAGGTCTACAAAAGGCCCTCTAAACCTAAAGTGAACAGGCATCCTTTTGGATACCAACAGGTGATTGGTCAAGACCCCCAACAGTGGTTAGCAAGAAACAGTACTAAAACTGTCCAAACCCCTGACCTAACCACTGTCCATCAATCTGCATCCATCCCAGACACTGTTGAGACCCCATCCAAAGCCCTGTTGGCTTTGGAGACCCTAATGAACTAATCCTTTTACTTCATGTGTAGGGAGCTTCTGCATGCTTTGATAGTCTTTGGTATGTAGATAGTGGAGGCTCCAGGCACATGACAGGATGTAAAGCCCTCCTCAAAGACTTTAAAATCCATGGAGGGGGTGATATATCCTTTGGGAATAATAGTAAAGGGAAAGTTCTGGGGTCTGGTACAGTGCAGTCTGATAATGTAAAATTTGAAAATGTCAATCTGATAGACAATCTAAAATTCAACCTTCTGAGTGTGTCCCAAATGAGTGACAAAGGGTTTGGGTCATTCTTCACAAAAGATTGTTGTAGGATTGTTGGACCAGAAATGGTCAAGAAGATTGAAGCAATAATCAAAACTGGTCAAACTAAACTTGTTGCTCAAAGAAGTGGCAATGTTTATGTTGTTGATATGTCAAAAGAGTGTCCCAGAGCTGATGCCTGTCTGTTCTCAGCTGCCTCTAACAAAGAGACAGAACTTTGGCATAGAAGGATGGGGCACACAAATCTTAAGACAATCACTGAAATTTCAAAAAATGGTTTGGTGAGAGGCCTACCACAAAAATTGTTTTCATGTCCTGAACATTGCATTTCCTGTTTAAAAGGAAAACAGCATAAAAGTTCTTATAAGTCCATTGAAGAGTCCAAAACAACCCAGTGTTTGCAAATGCTACACATGGATTTGTTTGGCCCAGTTCAAGTCATGAGCCTCAAGAAGAAAAGATATTGTTTGGTTATTGTTGATGACTTTTCTAGGTTTACATGGACTTTCTTTTTACACTCAAAAGATGAGACTGCAGGCATTTTGCAAGACTTTGTGACACAGGTTGAAAAGCAATTTGACCTTCCAGTGAAAAGCTTCAGGAGTGACAATGGCACATAATTTAAAAATAAGGAGTTGGATGCTTTCTGTGTGAAGAAAGGGATTGTAAGGCAGTACAGCATCCCTAGAACACCAGAGCAAAATGGGGTAGTTGAAAGAAAGAACAGAACTTTGATTGAGGCTGCCAGAACCATGCTTGCTGATTCAGGTTTGCCATTAACTTTCTGGGCAGAGGCAGTAAACACTGCTTGCTATGTCCAGAACAGAGTTTTAATAAACCCCAGGCATAAAAAGACTGCTTATGAAATTCTGTATAAAATCAAACCACTGATCTCATACTTCAAAGTGTTTGGCTGCCCATGCTTTATTTTGAACTTAAAAGATTCCATTTCAAAATTTGCAGCCAAAATTGATTGTGGTTATCATCTGGGATACTCAACCACTGCCAAGGCCTACAAAGTGTTTAATACACGGACCAAGGCAGTGGAGGAGACTTTGAATGTAAAGTTCAATGAACTTTCATCAATGAAAATCCCAGCAAATCCTGCAGATCTATTTGATCTTGATAAATTCACTTTTGAAAATACTGCTGTCAAGACTAACAGTGTAGGTCCATCAGAGGATTCAACACCAGACTATGGTTATGAAATCATCATCCCTCAAAGGTCTGTCAAAATGGGAAGAGCATCAGGTGTTCAAAACAACTATCAAAGCTCAACCACTGCTACCTCAACAGTTGTTGACCAAAGTAGCCCATCAACCACTGCTTCCACATCCTCAAACATTGCTGATAAAAGTCCCCAAACAGTGGATAAAAATCAGCATGTGTCCACTTCATTACCTCCAATTCCACCACCTTTTGAAGCCACTGCTGGATCATCAAAGTCCCCAGCAGTGGTTAGCTCAGATGCTACACATCTGCAGCCATCACCAACAAATGCCATCATACCATACCAAGGAGACTTAATCTTCTTGAGATCTCATCCACCTGATCAAATCATTGGCAACATAAATGAAGGGGTGCTCACAAGAAGCCAAACCCAAAACATTTGTCTTTTTGCTGGTTTTCTATCACTTCATCAGCCAGTCAATTACCAAGAGGCACTGAAAGACAACAGCTGGGTAGAAGCCATGCAAGAGGAGCTCCAACAGTTTAAAAGACAACAAGTATGGGAGCTTGTACCACTGCCAGAAGAGGTTAATCCCATTGGCACAAAGTGGGTCTTCAAGAACAAAACTGATGAAAGGGGTATTGTTGTCAAGAACAAAGCCAGGCTTGTGGTTCAAGGTTACAGACAGGAAGAGGGGATTGATTATGATGAAACATTCGCCCCTATTGCAAGATTGGAAGCCATTAGACTGTTCATGGCCTTTGCTGTCAACCACAACATGAAGGTGTTTCAAATGGATATCAAAAGTGCTTTCCTCTATGGTACAATTCAAGAAGAGGTATATGTTTGTCAACTTCCAGGTTTTGAGGATCCATTTTATCCTGATCATGTCTACAGGTTAAACAAAGCCTTGTATGGCCTGAAACAAGCACCAAGGGCCTGGTATGAAACTCTTTCCAACTTTCTACTCTCAAATGGTTTCCAAAGAGGTACCATTGATAAAACACTGTTTCTAAAATGGAGAGGGAAGGATTTAATGATTGTCCAGATTTATGTGGATGACATTATTTTTGGAAGCACATGTAACACAATGTGTGAAGAGTTCAGAGAACTCATGACAGCTGAGTTTGAAATGAGTGCAATGGGTGAGCTGCAATGCTTTCTTGGTCTCCAAGTTCAGCAAATGCAAAATGGAACTTTCATTCATCAAAGCAAATATGCTAAAGAACTTTTGACAAAATTTGATATGAATGATTGTAAACCATGCAGCACACCCATGGCAACAAATAAGCTTGTCATGTCTGATGAAAAGGATGAGCTGATTGACCAAACTTTATATAGAAGCATGATTGGGTCTTTATTGTACCTAACTGCATCTAGACCAGACATCATGTTTGCAACATGTGTCTGTGCAAGAAGTCAATCAGCTCCCAGAAAATCAAATCTCATTGCTGTAAAAAGGATCTTCAGATACATAAAAGGTGCTCCCACACTTGGTATCTGGTATCCAGCTAATGGGAATATCAAGCTTTCAGGCTTTTCAGACAGTGACTTTGCTGGATGTAACACTACAAGGAAGTCCACATAAGGAGGGTGCCAGTTTCTAGGTGATTGCTTAGTTTCATGGCAAAGCAAAAAGCAAGCAGCTGTTTCAACATCCACTGCTGAAGCTGAATACATTGCTGCTGCAAGCTGTACAGCCCAACTCCTGTGGCTTCAAAATCAGTTGCTGGATTTTGGTATCACTGCCTTAAAGACTCCACTCATGTTGGATAGCCAGGCTGCAGAAAATATCATCAAAAATCCAGTTTCCCATTCAACCACCAAACACATCGACATCAGACATCACTTTGTGAGGGATTGCTATGAAAAAGGTTTGATTTCTCTGCATCATGTTCCAACTAAAGACCAGCTGGCAGATGTGCTCACAAAAGCACTTGATACAGCCACTTTTGAAAGCTTGGTCTCTAGGATTGGAATGCTAAACATGGAATAACAAGCAAAATCTTGTTTTTCTATGAA
The DNA here is from genome assembly GCA_030545235.1 of Helianthus tuberosus. Lineage (NCBI taxonomy): Eukaryota > Viridiplantae > Streptophyta > Magnoliopsida > Asterales > Asteraceae > Helianthus > Helianthus tuberosus. The sequence continues at coordinate 13,674 of JARYGA010023336.1, forward strand.
TAAAAGCATTAAAATGTTTTCAGAAAATCAAAAATCCATCCTTAAAAATAGCTAAAAATGAAGTTTTCATTAAAATCCTTAAAAGTCTGCCATAACCACTGTTTGTTCAAACGTCTGCTCTACTTCAAAGTCTGTCCACTGCTGAAAGCCATCCTCTGCTCTCTCATTTCCTTGATAACCTCTGTTGTTCAAAAGCAGAGTCTTATCTACTGATATGCTATCCACTGATAGTGAAAAATCATCCACTGCTTCCATTTTACCGTTTAAACCACTGCCTTCATCAGTAACTTTCATAAAAGTATTGTCCTTCATTTCTTCAGAGTTTGGCATGTGGGCAGTACATAGTGGTCAGTACTTTTGTAACCGCTGCCACGTCAGCCTTCACTTTTTCTTCTATAAAACCCCCACTTCATACCAAAAACAGGGTTTTACTGTCGAATTGAATTCTCAAAAATTCTCTTCTCAAAGCAGTTTTTCATCTCATTTTTCCACAAATTTCTTCGATCATCATCTTCAAAATGACAAAATCGAAGCCATTCACAAAACCCACTTCAAAATCTTCGTCGAAAGCGGTCTCTCAAAAGGCCACTACCATTGAAATCCCACACAAACCATCTCACAATCTTCTGGATCTTCTCACAAAACCCAGCACCACAGAGGCTTTCGACTCCATCATCAACACAATGGCTAAATCAAAGTACAAAACTTTGTTAACAGCCAATGCACCAATTTATTTGGCAACCCAAAGAGAGTTTTGGAAGAATACAACCCTTGAAACACAAGGAGACACTGTAACTGCCATCAACTCTTCTCTAAAGGGTAAAAATGTACAAATCACACCACAGTCAATTTCAGAGGTCTTTCAACTCGAGGATCAGCAAGGTAAAATTTCTTTCCCTAAAAACGAGTTAAAAATTGACTTCATTGAGAGAGGGTATGCAGACACAATGATGAAGAAAGCTACCTTACAAAAAGGTTTCTTTCCTTCTGCAACAAGATTTTTATTCCATACCCTCCTAATGTGTGTTTCAAATAAAACCACTTCTTTTAATGAAATACCATTAAAGATTCAAAATCTGGGATATGCTATTCTTCAAGAAGAAAATTTTAATTATTCTCGGGAAATCTTTAATGATTTGGTTAATAATGTTGAAACAAAATCATTCCTACTGTTTCCAAGGTTTTTAAGTTACTACTTTGAAAAGAAATTCAGTAAGGATGATCTTTCTGCAATAAACCAAGGTGACTCCATTGAAATAAATTGCTTAACTGCTGAAACTTTTACAAGGATGTCAACACCTTGCAAAACACAAGCAGAGATGCCTGAGCAGATTTTAGCAGTTACAACTGCTCCTCAGGTATCTGCTGCTGAGCCCACTGCTCAAGGTGATTAAAGCAGCAGAACAACTGTTTTGAAACCCACACCTAAAATCACCAAAAAGCCAACAAAAAGAAAAACACAAAAACCCCCCAAACCCATCAAAAAGGCAACTCTGGAGGATGAGATACCAGAGCTACTGCCTGTGACAGCACAAAAGTCACAAGAAACCACTGCTGCTACTTCCTCACAGCAGTTGGTACAAATATCTCAACCCATAACCGAAACCCCTCCTGCTTCTTCACAAAAAGATCAGGTTGTACACATTGGGACACCACATCATGATGCTTTGGAAACACTCGTTTCCATCATCCACAGCTCAATTCCCAGAGCAAATCCTCTTTCTTCACCAAACATCACATCCACAATTCCCACACCAACTAAACTGTTGTTGGATGCAATTGATTTGAACCAGGCACTAACCAGTCCTTCTCAATCACCTATCAATGAGAACATACCTCAACAAATGACTGGGTCTGATGTATCAATCTTTGCTAACCCACCAACACAACCTGAGGAGGTTACACCCCTTGAGTTCCATGTAACTCTTGGTGGTAGCCCAAGTGAAGCAACCACTACAACTGTTGAACCCACTGGTTTACAGTTGGACAGTGGTTACATTAATAAGACTTCCTTGGAGGCAATTCCTTACATAGCACCTTTGCCAACCACCAGTGGATTTATTTATCCTACTGGCAACATCAAAAGGTTGTCAAGTGTTGAAGGAAGAAGACCCCAGTACCAAGAAAAAGGGGCATCAGTGGTTAGTGTTTGGAGTACACTCCCTACCTCAACCACTGATAAAACCACTGATAGTGGGAAATCAGATGATCCCATTAAATTGGGTGATGATTTAAAATATCAGGATTTGACGGAACGAATTGAAAAGTTGGATACATCTGTTGCAGATCTTAAAAATATGCTACAGCAGGTGTTGAAAACACAAAAGATGCAATCCACTGTTGTTCCATCTCAAGCACTTGCTCCACCACAAGCTTTTGCTACAAATGAGCTCTGGAACCTTTTCCAACCTTTTCTCCAACAACAAAAAGAAATGGCTGATCAGCAACATGAACTTCATGTCCAAAAGCTGAGAAACATTATGGAGTCTAGGTACAAGAACACTCAAGCAGATATTAAGGCAATCAAGGCCCATTTATTAGAAACCACTGGCACTGCTCCTCCAACTATACTTTTCATTGATCAACTCCCAGAAGATAATGCCAAAAAGGGGGAGAAAGTTCAGGAGTGGAAGAAGAAAGGAATAGATGATGGTCTGTACATTGAACCTGAGAAGGATGCTATGACCAGAAAAATTCCATTGCCAGATGATAGTAAAAAGGTTGATGCTACTCAAGAAGCACTTGATGAAGGAGTAGCAAGTGTTAAAAGAGATAGAATGGCAAAGGATATCTCAAGATGGAATGAGGAGAAAAGAGCTTTCATGGAACTGTATGAGCAAGGTTGTTCTGGATCAAAGGATACTAAAAATCCGAAGACAAAAAGGAAACCTAAGTCCATCCCATCCAGATTTCCAAAGCCTCCAAAACCACCATCCAAAAGCCATCAGCATCAAACCTCCACCCAAACAGCTGTTGTAACTCCTGTTGTATCAACTACTGCTGGTACCTCAGTTGTTTCAACATCTGTTCTCACTTCAACACACACCACAACTACTACTTTACCACCACCACTGTCACCACCAAAAACAATCTCACCACCACTTTCACCTGCTGACAAAAAGCAGAAGACAACAGGTGTTATAACATCTGTTGTAAAGACAACAGTGGTTGAGACACCAGTTGTCTCAACAACTGTTAGTCAAACACAAACCACTGCCATACAATCTACCACCACTGATCCACCCAAAACATCATCTGCCTCTTCTAAAACAAAAAGGAGAAGGATTTACATATCAGATGATGATTCACCTTCACCACCACCAACATCTTCAAAATCCCTGTCACTTGTCACTATTCCAAAACCCATACCTCTCTCTTCAGCTCAAATTATAAAATCACTACCTCCTGCTGGTGTCTCATTTCCTCTAGAACTCATTGCAGTTAGGGAATAAATCAAATCCTTTTATTATGAGGATGACCCAGCTAAAAGGAGTTTGCCATCAGTTGAAGGATATCCCAGGCCTCACAATATTGAAGAATACTTGAAACTCAAGGCCAAGCAAGCAGAGGATATTGCTATAAAAAATAAACAAGGGAAATCTGATAGAGAATTTCAACAAAACTATCAATTTCTACTCACACAGGTCAGAGCAATGGAGCAATTTGCCAAAAATGTATGTCAGCAAATCTCTGAAAGGGCAGATGAGTCCTTGAGAAAAGACTACATTGAGAATATCATGACCTACAAGAAATACAAGGGGGAGAAATACATGTACAAAAACTGGACCATTCCTGAGCTTGAAACAGAAGCAGCCAGGATTCAAGAAATGATCAAAAATAAGGTCAAGCAGACTCCCCCTGAAAAATTCAAACAATTTGAAGCTGAGAAGGCATTAAGGTTGAAGAGAATGAAAGAGGAGCTGATAGCAGCTGATTATGGGTCAAAGAATTATGTGTCAAAGTGGGGAGAAGATAGGGTCAGGGCTACCTACAAGAAGTTAGAGGAACTTAGAAAGAAAGATCCAAAAGTTCCACAAAGCCTGACTATTCTAAAGCAGAGGTTTCAAAAAGACCACCAAAGCTGCAAGCTAAAAGAACCACTGCTCCAGCTGGTGCTGCCATCTACAAAAGAAGGAGCCAAAACTAGTCGAGTACTGAAACAATTCAAGATCTAAAAGCGGGAGATGCTATTGTAAAAGCAGGCATGAAAGTAATGATAAAAGAAGATCTTGAATTGGAACAATCTGCAAGTACTGCTCAGCCAGTCATGAATAGGCCAGCCTCACCAAATACCTCTGCAAATAAACATCTCCCAAGAAACCCACCAGACTCAAAAATACTAAAGTGGGAAACTGACAAACAGACCTGCGTATTGACTTTGCTCAGGTCTGGTGGAGAAGTGAAGAAAATATCAAGGGAACAAGCTCTTGGCCTGAGTCTTGAAGATTTGCAGGATCTCCTTGATCTTCCACTTAGCAGGGATGATGATGATACAGATGCCCTAGACTTTGAACTGCAGTTTAAAGGTCAGATAAGGGAACTGCTGATGAGGCAATAAAGAATTCCACAATAATGAAGAGTTTTGGCATTATCTGTTCCAGGGGGAGATTGTTGGGATTGAACCCTACCAGAGGAACAGATAATTAAAGCCAAAACTGGGTCAGAGCAGTGGATCCAGAATAAGCAGATGTTACATACAAGTCTCTCCCCTTGAAAGTGGTTTCAACATCTGCTGACCTCCTATCTACTGATCGTACAAGCCACTGACCGTCAAATCTGCTGCTCTTGTAAAGACTGATAGAAGACTAAAGCTCTGCTGCTCAATCTACTGTCTTGAGTCAAGTACTGCTGATCCGGACAAGCACTGCTGGGTTCACAGCAGTGGAAGGATGCAGCAGCTGTTTAAGTGTCTTTTATGTAATGAAATGTAATAGCAGTAGTTAGTATAACAGTGTTTGTATAGATCAGAGGTTAGAGTTTGTTAGGAGGTTAGACGTCACTTTCATGGTGACGTCAGCTAAGATGCTTAGTGGTTTGTTAGTGCCTATAAATAGAACAGTGCTCTGTACTGTTCTATTAGCTCTTTGCAAACTTGTTTTCCTGCACGAACAAACGCAGAGCTCTGGCTGAGGGGGAGTTTGTATTCAAGCATTATCTTGTAATCGTTGTTGAAATTAAATTCAATCATTCGGTTCCTTGTTGAAAATGTCTTGATCAAAGCAATACTCTCGTTTGATTGTATGCAAAGTTTGTTTCCATATTAATTCCGCTGCACAACTCATCCATTTCCATTTTAATTCAAACAGAAAATACAATCAAAACCAAACTCAGATCCAACAAAGGCATAAAATGACTTAGTAAATATCATATTGCCATATACAAATCTATTTTGTCACGAGTTTTCACAATTAAGATTAATACTAAATGTTTTGCCATTTATTTGGCTAATAAAACCTATGTATTTGCCGGTATTTTTATGCTGACTGTCTTCGCATATGTTTCAGGTTTTCGACTGTTTAAGCATGCAACACATAGGACTGCATACTGGCCTTAGACTTCTAAAACAAAAGAACAATTACATGTATTCTTTGTTTGTAAAACGATGTTATTGATATTGAAACAATTTTAGTACCAGTAGTTGTGAGCAATTTGTAACGTAACTCCCCGATATTTCCGCCGCGTGTTGTTATATTACGCGATTGGGGTGTTACAGTTTGTGGTGTTGAGTCTGTTGAAAACCTATGTGAAACTTGAATCTTGATCTATGTGAATCTTGATAAGTTTTAGTCTATTGTGTGTGAACCTATATTGTGAGGCTTAGTGAATTTAGACTTATACGATCCTTTTATTGGATCTTTAGGATGTCTTCTCGAAAGCTATTCGACACTCTCAGGAAATCCAGGGAAAAGTCTAAGAAAAAGATGATGTCGTTCATGGCCGACCAGATTGCTCGAATCGTGCCAAAGATCGTCTCTGAGCTCCAAGGATCAAACACTCCTCCATCCTCTGTGGACTCGAAGGCCGAGAAGCAAAAGCCTACTAAGTTCAACTATAAGCATTTCATCTCTTGCAACCCTAAGTCTTTCACGGGCAGTGATGGGGTGACTGCTATGCTCGAGTGGTTCGACAGCATCGAAGTTACCTTCATTAACAGCGAGTGCCCGGACCATCTCAAGACTAGGAGTCCAACTGGGATGTTTCAAGGCAGAGCATTGGAGTGGTGGTCGAATGAGAAAAAACATCCGTTCAAATGAAGAAGCCTATGCTCTTCCATGGGCTGAGGTGCGAGAACTCATGATGCTCGAATTCTGCCCTCCTCATGAGTAATTGAAGCTTAAAGAAGAGTTTTGGCATTTGAAGCAGGTTGGTGATGATAACCTGGCTTATACTACCCGTTTTAAGCAGCTTAGTCTTATCGTTCCTCACTTGGTTTCGACTCCTAAGCGAATGATAACCAAGTACATCAATGGTCTACCTCCGGCTATGCGCGATTCTATTGAAGCAGCTCAACTGGAAACTATTGAGGAAGTTTATCATTTGGCAGCAAGTTTGAACAACAATCGTGTGCGAGATAAGCAGTTTGCTACCCCTGCACCTTGAAAGTCTGCAAACCAGGTTACCCAGCAGCCGAGTGGCAGCAAGAACAAGAAAAGGAAGTCTCGGGGTTCGGGATGCAATGCTATTGTCCCTGCTGCTAACCCTGCTACTAAACCTGCTGCTGCTAACCCTGCTGCCCCTGAAGAAAAGAAGCAATACACTGGGTCTCACCCAAAGTGTACCACTTGCAACTATCATCATCCGGAAAACTCTGCTTGTTGTTTGTGCACCAACTGCAACCGCTATGGTCACACGACCCCGTATTTCCGTCAAGCTAATCCTGCCCCAGTTCAGCAAGTCCCAGTTCAAGCAACTCAAGCAGCCCTCCCAGCTCCTCCACAGAATCAAGGACCAGCCAATACCATTTGTGCATGTTTTCAGTGTGGAGATACTACTCATCTTCGCAATCGTTGCCCCCAGCTGAATCAAGATCAACAGGCAGCCGCTCGTGGCCGAGCGTTTAATCTCAATGCTAACAAGGCTCGCAACAACAATGACGTGGTGAATGGTATGTTCCTCGTTAATAATATCTATGCTTCGATTCTATTTGATACTAGTGCCGATAAGAGTTTTGTGTCCGTGGAATTTGAGTCTTTGATAAACTGTACACGCTCTAAGTTACCTGAGTCGTTCTCTGTTGAGGTCGCCAATGGTAAATAGATTCTTGTTAATTTTATTTTGCGTGATTGTTCCTTGATTCTTAATGATCACGTATTCTCTATTGATCTTATACCCATGCGGTTGGGTAGTTTCGATGTTATCATCGGCATGGATTGGTTGCGTAAAAACCATGCCGAAATTGTATGTCATGAGAAGCTTGTTCGTCTTCCTCTTCCATCTGGTGATCTTTTGCATGTTTATGGAGACCGACCCTCGAAGGGACTAAGGCTAATGTCATGCACACAAGCGAACGGAAGTTTACGTAAACGGAACCCTGCCTTCTTGGCCCACGTGGTGGAACAAAAGGGCAAGGGGAAGAACATAAACGAGGTTCCAGTTGTGTGTGATTTCCCTGATGTTTTTCCTGAGGATTTACCTGGTCTTCCTCCTCCCAGATCCGTCGATTTTCGTATTGATCTCGTACCTGGCGCGACTCCTGTCACCAGGGCTCCTTACCATCTTGCACCTTCCGAGATGCAAGAGTTATCCAGCCAGTTACAAGAATTACTCGATAAGGGTTTTATCCGTCCAAGTACCTCTCTGTGGGGTGCTCCTGTTTTATTTGTCAAGAAGAAGGATGGCTCGTTTCGCATGTGTATCGACTACCGTGAGCTTAATAAGTTGACTATTAAGAATCGTTACCCGTTACCTCGGATTGATGATTTGTTTGACCAACTGCAAGGCGCATCATGTTTTTCAAAGATTGACCTACGTTCTGGATATCATTAACTATGTGTCCTCAAAGATGATATCCCTAAAACGGCGTTTCGTACTCGATATGGACAATATGAGTTCGTAGTCATGCCTTTTGGCTTGACCAACGCACCTGCAGTGTTCATGGACCTTATGAACCGTGTTTGTAAACCCTATTTGGATCATTTTGTTATAGTCTTTATTGATCATATTCTTATTTATTCTAAGTCTAAAGCTGATCATGCTCGCCACCTACGTCTTATGCTTGAACTTCTACGTGGTGAACGTCTGTATGCTAATTTTTCTAAGTGTGAGTTCTGGATTGATGAAGTGCAATTTATTGGCCATATTGTTAGTAGTCAGGGTATTCATGTTGATCCTTCAAAAATCGAGGCAGTGAAGAATTGGTGTAGGCCTAAATTCGTGTCTGAGAGTCGTTCTTTTCTAGGATTGTCGGGTTATTATTGCCGGTTCATCGCGGATTTTTTTCTAAAATCGCTGTCCCTTTTACTACTCTAACCCAAAAGGAGAAACCTTTTGTTTGGGGTCCCGAACAAGAGGAGTCCTTTCTGACTCTTAAGAACCTTTTGTGTAATGCCCCTGTTTTAACCCTACCTGATGGAAATGACGATTTCGTGGTGTATTGTGATGCCTCAAACCGTGGTTTGGGCTGTGTGCTCATGCAGCGGGACAAAGTCATTGCATATGCCTCTCGTCAACTCAAGGTGCATGAGAAGAACTATACTACTCACGATTTGGAGCTTGGTGTGGTTGTTTTTGCGTTGAAGATCTGGCGACACTACCTTTATGGTACTAAGTGTGTGGTCTTCACCGACCATAGGAGCCTTCAGCATATCTTTGACCAGAAAGAACTAAACATGCGACCAAGACGATGGGTGGAATTGTTTAACGACTACGACTGCGAAATTCGCTACCATCCTGGTAAGGCGAACGTAGTGGCCGATGCTCTTAGTCGTAAGACTCATGTCAAGTATATTCGTATATCTAGTGATTTGCATGCTTGCATTCGCGAAGCTCAGTATTCGTCTGCTAATGAAGGAAGTCTGTCTGTGGAAGTTCTTGGCGCTAATGTTAATCAGCTCGAAACTAAATCTGATGGTCTCTAGTATTATCTAAATCGCATCTAGGTACCAGATCGCGATAACCTCCGTGAGCTCATTATGAATGAGGCTCACAAATCTCGTTACTCTATCCATCCAGGCGCCGATAAGATGTACCAGGATCTGCGTATGACCTATTGGTGGCCTGGCATGAAAAGGGACATTGCTGTGTATGTTTCTAAATGCCTCACCTATTTGAAGGTGAAAGCTGAACATCAGCGCCCCTCTGGACTCTTAGAGCAACCTAAAATCCCCATTTGGAAGTGGGATAGTCTTGCTATGGACTTTGTTACTAAGTTACCACATACTCCTGCCGGTCATGACAGCATTTGGGTGATCATTGACCGTTTGACTAAATCGGCCCACTTTCTTCCTACTCGTGAAGATTATAAAGTGGAGAAACTTGCTAGGTTCTATACTGATGAATTATAAGCTGTCATGGCATACCTTTAGACATAATCTCCGACCGTGATAGTCGCTTTACTTCACGTCTTTGGCAAACATTCCAGTCCGCTATGGGCTCGCACTTGAATCTTAGCACGGCCTTTCATCCTCAGACGGATGGACAGACCAAGCGTACTATTCAAACCCTAGAGGACATGCTCCGTTCTTGTGTCATCGACTTTGGTGGTAACTGGGATGTACATTTACCATTGATAGAATTCTTGTACAACAATAGCGCTATCATTCCAGTATTCAGATGGCTCCTTTCGAAGCTTTGTATGGACGAAAATGCCGATCTCCTCTCAGCTGGCATGAGGTTGGGGAAAAGCAATTCACAGGCCCTGAGATTATTCAAGAGACAACGGATAAGATACTTCAGTTCCGTGATAACTTGATCAAGGCTAGGCGCAGACAAAAGAGCTATGCTGATAAAAGGCGCAAGTCTCTGGAATTTGCTGTTGGAGATCGAGTTCTTCTCAAGGTATCTCCCTGGAAGGGAGTAGTTCGCTTTGGTAAAAAGGGAAAGCTCGCTCCTCGCTATGTGGGTCCTTTTGTGATACTTGAAAGGATTGGCAAGGTGGCGTACAAACTCGATTTACCACAGGAACTAAACAACGTACACCCAGTGTTCCACGTATCTAATCTACGAAAATGTCTAGCCAAAGAGGAACTGCAAGTTCCTCTGGAAGACTTGCAGATAAACGAAGCTGTTCAATTTGTGGAGAAACCGGTCGAGATCATGGATCAAGCTGTCAAGTGTCTGAGGCGCAGCAAAATTCCCATTGTTAAGGTTCGATGGGAAGGAAAGCGTGGTGCCGAATTCACTTGGGAGTTGAAAAGTGATATGAAGGCCAAGTACCCGCATCACTTCGAGCAGTCTTCTTCTAATATTTCGGGGAAGAAATCTCCTAAAGGATGGGAGACTGTAACGCCCAGCGTCCCTAAACTTTAGAATCTTGACAAGATTAGTCCCTGAAGTTTAGCCTATTGTCATCTTTGGTCCTTGTGGTTATGTGATGTCGATACTTTGGCAATTTTGGTGTGAGTCTTAATGATACTTGATTCTTTATTCGATGATACTTGTTGATACATAAACTATGAGACTTGATACTTAATCTAGATGCTTGACTCTTGATGCTTAATCTAGGTGCTTGATTCTTGATGCTTAATCTAGGTGCTTGATTCTTATGATTAAGCTAGATACTTGATTCTTTATACTATGAAAGCTAGATTCTTATTGTAGACTCTTGATACTTGATACTTGGACTCTTGATTCTTGAAACTTGAGAAAACTATGATTCTTGACTCTTGAAACTTATTTGGTGCTTGGCTCCTTAGACTCGTAAGACTTATTTCTTGGTTGAACGAGAGACTAGAAGTCTTGTCACTAGCGGAATCTATGAAACTTGGAAACTTTTTGTTTGTGATGTAATATACTTTACCTAAAAAATACGCAACGCAACGCTTAATCTAACGTGATAAACGAATAAAAAAACGAGAACGCGGAAAGATTGGATTGGCCAGAATGGCAATCTGATCGGACAGCCGTCCGATCGGATTGTCATCCGACCGGATTGTCACCCTATCGGATGACCACCCGATCGGACAGCCGTCCGATCGGACTGCCATCCGACCCATGCTCACTTAACTCCTTCACACACACTCTCACCCTATAAATAGACCTGTCACATCACTATTTCAGTGATGTGACAGCTCTGCTCGACCAGACGCGCTACTCTCCCCTTTTCTCCATTTTCTTGCTGATTTCGGGATGTTTTGCTCTAGATCTTTGTACTTTCTCGCTCTACACATCATCCTCTACGTGATTCTCACTTAAAATCACATTTTTCACCGTGAAATCTATCGGATCTGAGTTCTTGAGGGTGATGTCATCATGGGGGTTTGTACAAACGGCCATGTGATGTCATTCTGAGCAAGATCTAGCTCAGATCTAAGCTATTTCATGCGTTTCGCACTAAATCTAAACTAAATCAAGACTTTTTCCTATAAAACTTGAGTATCTTCATCTTTTTCTCAAACTTTTACTTTATACGGTGGGAACCGGGTCTACACTAACTATAGATCTGATAAATAGCCTAGAGTTGGTGTTGATCTAAATCTTTACCGGAAAAGACGAGCAAAGCATGGATTCCGACATAAACCCGTCAGAGATATACGACTGATCGGACAGGGGTGGTTCCCACCGATCAGAACGGTTGTGAGCTGATAGGTTTACCGTTGTCTCAATACGTGTCGTACCATCACCATTAAAGTAGAAACTTAGAAACTTTTTACAAAAAATGATGAACAAGAACAAGGGTCGCCCAATCGAGCGGCAACCCGATCGGACAGCCGTCCGATCGGACAGCCACCCTATCAGGTGACACTTGCCTTCTGTCTTGAAACTTTCAAACACTTGGTAAATAAATCAAGAACTTGGTAGTCTGATCGAGTGGCAACCCGATCGGACCGCCGTCCGATCGAGCAGCCGTCCGATTAGGACGACCATGATACCTAAACTCGGATCGAGTGGCAATCCGATCGGATAGTCATCCGATCGGACAACCACCTTGTTCCCTTAATTGAAGACTTCACTCAAGTGGCAACCCGATCGGATGGCCATCCGATCGGGCAGCCACATGCCTTTTCACAAATATGAGTCACCTGATCGACCGGCAATCTACAGCCATCCGAATCCAGTGACCAAGTTGACACTTTGAGCAATCTCCTTATTCAATCTCGTCTCTTATCCTCTGTAATCTAATCAGGCCAATCCTAAAAGAGCTCCCTTTGATCCAATAACAGTTGCGACTGTTAAGCAATCACTGTGAGTATACTCGATCCCCTTTTTACTTTAAACTTTTGGGGTGCAACATGTATTCTACGAAACTTAAACTTGATTCTTTGGAAACTTATACTCTATCCTATGTGTACGTGAAACTTGTGATTCTTGATTCTTGATTCTTTGTGCTATGTGACGTTTAATCCAGAGTGTGTAGTTCCGCCTTAACAATAGTAGCGCTATAGGAGTAATGCACCTCCCCGTTAGTCTTTGGGGTATTGTTAGGAGGAGACATATAACCTCCCGTTAAACTTTGGGAAAGGCACTTAACACATTGGAAACTTGGGCTATCACTGCGTGGACTGCGACACTAGCACGGCTGAAACTATTTTATTGCTTACACTGTGGATATGAGTTGTTTTAATCTATTTTCTATTATCAAACTTGTATACTCGCCAATACTTTTGTATTGATATTTTAATACATGTTGCAGGCTGATAGGATGCTTTGGAATGCATGGAATCCAGCTAGGAGATGCTTAGAAACGTCACCTAGATAACTTAGAATCTCTTGAACAATTTGAACATTACTCGTTATGGTTTGTATTTGAAACTTGTGAGTTGTGCTTGCTATTAGACAATAATGAATTTGATCTAATTTCTATTGAAACTTATAGTGTTATGGAATCTCATGAGCAATCTGAACGCTTAGTGCTCGCACCCCGATGTTTCCGCCATCGGTTGGGGTGTGACAGTGTGTGTGTTTTATTATATATATGTAATTTATATATATATATATATATTATAGAGTAAATTGCTAAAATCGTCTCCGAGGTTTGGGTATGTTTGCCATTTTCATCCAAAATAACTTTTTTGTACCATATATTCCTTCAGTTTTGGGATTTTTTTTGCCATTTTCATCAAAACGTCTGACTTTTTTTTTGTTGCCAAAATCGTCCTTGAGATTTGAGATTTTTGGTCATTTTCATCCAAATGTTTGAAAGAAAAAATAAAGAAAATTAGATGTATGGATGAAAATGGCAAAAAATCCCAAAAGTGAGGGACTATATTGTACAAAAAAAGTTGTTTTGGATGAAAATGTCAAACATGCTCAAACCTCATGGACGATTTTGGCAATTTACTCTATATTATATATTAAAAGTTTATGCATTAAAGACTTGTTCTTGGTACTCATGTGCATATAAGACTTGTACTTTGTGTGTAAATAACCAAATTACCCTGATAGTTAACAGACTTGGTGAATGGTGTTAGAAATTTGGACTCAAATAATTAAGAAAAATGGCTGTAGATGTCTCATAGCGTTAAACATTTTAATTTTGGACTCAAATGATTAAAACCATTAAAATACAAATACTCAAAAAGTAATTTTTCCTTCTTTATTTTTTAGTTGTTTATTTGAAAGGTGAGAAAACAATAATAACTAGTATTAAGAACCCCCCCCCCCCCCCCCGCATTGTGGCGGGGGCGTAAACCGTGCCAAATAGCATCAATGTCACATCACCGCGAGCGATCACCAACACTGAATTTGTGGCGTGTTAATATGGAGCAATTAGACCGAAATGTCAAACATAGAAAATAATAATTAAGTCGATCTAGGACCCGCATGTTATGACAAACTTGCCAAAAAGAAATAGAGGACGTAAAAACGTTGAACCACACACGCACGTTGGTCGTGTTAACTCGAAAAAATTAGAACGAAACGTAAAAGTGTTGAACCACACACACTTTGCGCCGTGTTAACGGGCAAAATTTAGAACAAAGCGTAAAAAGAAAATTTGCAAAAGATGAAAACTATTGGGGACCAAAGTTAAAACTAAAAAAAGTTGTAAGGTTAAACTCTAAAAGATGAAAAGTTTTGAGTTAAAAGTTTATTCAAATAGTTTGGGTTAAAAGTAATTTATCAAATACCTTAGGACTAAAAGTAAAAAAATCAAAATATTTTTGATAAACTCCCAAAGCATTAGATACAACCCTATTTGCACATATAATATAAGTTACTAATTTATAATACTGAAATATTGTATCTATATTAAAAAGAAATGTCGGTGCATATTACATGTTATATCCCTTTGCTACCCTTCAAGTATTCACTTGTTTTTCTTTGGTCCTTTTTCTCATTGTTTGTTTCCATCTGTAGTGCATATATATTTCACTAGATTATCACCCGCGAACTTCGCGGGTAGGAAAATTTACTTTATATTAATCAAACTATGTCAGAAACTTGTTTTATAATTGTTTTGAATTGAAAGTTGTAGTCATTAGGGTTGCGAACAAACTTGTTTTATAATTGTTTTGAATTGAAAGTTGTAGTCATTAGGGTTGCGAGTAAGGTCAGAAACTTTGGGCAAGAACCGGAGGCAGAAATTTGCCTCACTGAATGACCCACGACACAAAAAAAATACTTTTATTTATTATAACAGATTATTAGAACTTTATTAATATTGTGTCCGTTCTTTATTATAACACTTAACATGTACAAAAACTAAAAAACTATAATGAATTCTCCAAGGCTTTAACACCACCACTGTCACCAACCTTTGAAACACACAAACACAATATATTTTGATATGCACAATCACATTGGTTGAGTACCACACATATGGGCCAGACAGGTTGAAATTTGACTGTAATGCAATCCAAATTTCAAATGCATAGTCTTCAAATGTATTTATTATTGTTATAATATTATTTACGTAACTATATTTGACCTTACATATTATTTACGAAACATACTAAAAGTGGTTTTTGAAACTTTAAAAGTTAAACATATGAGGTAAAATATTACTTCATAATAATAGATTGTCAATTTGTAAACAAAATTATTACCTCAAAATTAACAACTGCTGCCCAACCATCAGCCAAAGCCGGTCTAGACTCTAATGTTTTCATCGTTACAGTCCAAGACTTACCACATTCATGACGGATCTGGAGATCAATACGTGGCCATGGTCGACCCCAATGGTTATAAACAAAAGTGAGAGGTAACTCCTGAATACAAAGATAGTACTATTAAGTATATAATGAAGTTAAATAAATATTATATGAATTAGGCTATTAAACATCAGAATATTCAGTCAAACATAAATAATCATACCAGCTTTAAAGATTTTGGGTCTTCTAGAATCTTCACAAACGATAAATTCATGATTTCACTTGAATTAATAACATAGATATATTAGATCTTACATTAAATAACATACCCGATTGAACTGAAAGGTTAAGAATAAAAAAAAAATTACAGATTCTTGAATTATCATTCATATATCAAACAAATAACACATCTACAAATCAAAAAATACTTTCGGCTTCATGGTGAAAAATAATATTAAATATATTTATAAACTATAATGGATATCAAAATCGGCCTAAAACACCAATGAAATTCCTTGTGGAAGTACACAAACTCTTATTGAACATAGAAACTACACAAACTCTTCAAAGAAAGAAACATGGAATTATACAACATTCATACTTGTGGAAGTAAAATTAAAGATAAATATGGTTCATTTACTTTGTGATTAACATTTTATAGCTATTGAAATTCCAATACGATCATAACAACAGAGATGCTTGAAGATATTGAAGGTGTAGATACTTACGGTTGTGGAATATGATGCGACGAAGGAAGATTGATGACTTGATTTTGATTTGAGCAAATGCTTGTTTGAAACCCTAAGATGGATATAAGCTAATGAGGAGAAGATTGTAAGAAAATGGCTAAAAGGACAAACGGTGATGATGATTGAAGTAAGTTCGAGGATGGTGATGATGAATTCAGGTTTCCAATGCAAATCAAATCAACTTTAAAAATTCAACTAATTATAAAATACAATATTAATATTAATACTATAATATAATGAACGGAAATTACATGTCATTTAATTTTAGGATGTTTATATTTATATTTTTCTTTAAATTTGTATATACAAACATAACAATTTCACAGGATCGAGATTTTAGAAATATACAAAGTTTTTATATAATTTCACAGGATGTCCACTCCCACATACAATCTTAAAATTATCAAATGAATAAATATTTAAATCCTTTTTTAAAAAAGATTTGGGAAATATGACACTTTACAAAAGTATTAAGTTGAAAATTGTATTTAAATCCTAATAAGTGTGCGAAATTAATAATTAGTTGTTAGCTATGTCTATCTATTACACTTTTACAGTTAGTATATATACATGTTGATTTATAAATGTAAAATGGCAATAAGGATAGAATTGTTAATTATTATCAAATTTGGATAAAAATATATATCATAAATAACATAAGATGATGAGTAGTAAAAGTGATAGTAAATAAAAATGTTACATATTAAATCACAATAAATTTGATACGAAAAACATATTAATGCTAAACTGTAGGTGACACAACGGTCTCTTCAAAAGATGCTACGTTATATAGTCCTTGAAAGGTCTCAGCGTCTTGTAAGTATTGAAAATCTTTCATGCCAATTTTTATTTCAATCATACTACCCCAGTCGGTCATAAAAGACCAAGTTTCTCCTCCTTTCTCAACTAACTTCTTAAGCCATGACTCAAATGAAATTGATTTTAGCTTTGTAAAAGAAGACACTTCTGACCATCCTTGATCTTGAAATTTAAATAGCTTCACATTTATAGCATGGGTCTTTACGACAACAAACATATGAAGTGTGTTGCGGATTTTGAAAAACCTGCTTTGGCGAGCAACAACATAAGTACATTGTGGTATTGAAACCTTTGAGAAAGTTTCATAAACCACATCAAAAGCAATCATATAACTTTTAGCAGACGCCCAATAGTGTGGAGATGCAAAATATAAAACATTGTTGCATAAAGTACCGGGAGACCACAAATATAACCTTGAAGCATAATCTGGTCCTTTGAAAAAAGTTAAAGTTTTCCATTGATGTGTGTTCCGAGAATACACACGAGGTACAACATCATCCATACGACGTTGGAGATGTAATATTTTAACATCGTTAAATGAGTCTAGATATATCCCAACTGCATCTGCCTTGATATCGAAAAAACTTTTAGGTTTATTATGACACAAATTCAAAAATTTATTGGTGGTTGGATTCCACAGAATCAATTGGTCTGAAGGACCTTGGATGCACATCAGTAAAA
The DNA here is from genome assembly GCA_030545235.1 of Helianthus tuberosus. Classification (NCBI taxonomy): domain Eukaryota; kingdom Viridiplantae; phylum Streptophyta; class Magnoliopsida; order Asterales; family Asteraceae; genus Helianthus; species Helianthus tuberosus. The sequence goes on from JARYGA010023336.1 coordinate 31,111, forward strand.
GACCATATTGAGAAGCAAGAATCGTTAGATTGGAAAGAGGGGTATCAACGGGGAAGGAAATAAACTTCCTATCAGAAATGTCTACCTTTCCTCCAATCAAGTTGTCAATATAAATCGATGACATACTCAACGTGATTAGCTTACGATGTTCACAATTAGACATACGGCGAGAGTGAATAATAGAAAACATAGGTGAAGACAATTCATAACGCCATTGCTTGCAAACTGATTTAAATCGTCCAACACATTTACTTGGTAGCCTTGATAGAATTTCGTGAGCAAACATTTCAAACTCAAGAGGTTCCATCCTAAAAAAAATTCATATGAAACAAATGATAAGATTTATGTATATGAATTTGTGAAGCAAGCAACCAAGAAACATTAATGATCTACAAACATATAACAGAGAAATAATGAATCGTATAAAGATGAATGACAATTTAAACAAAAATACCACAATAATAGATACAAAAGCAAACCGAAATTCCGAGTTGGAGATAATAACCTCTTGTGTCAACACATCTAATCCGACCCACTAACAAATGCTTTATTTATAATTCCATTTGAAGGTAAGTATTTATAATTAATGACGATATTTTATTTTAAGCATGAGATGTCAAGGATTATATAAAATTTAATTAAAATGTTGACTCCATAATTAGATAAAGCGGCCATACATCTATTTCATTTTATAATAATTTATAAGTAATTAGGATACTCTATTTTAAGCATGAGATGTAAAAGATTATATAAATTTGATTGAAAATAGTGACTCAAAATTTGAATTTTGAAATATTTATAATTAATGAGAATATTTTATTTTAAGTATCAGATGTAACCGATTATATAAATTTGAATGACAATATTCAATCCATAATTAGATAAATTGAACATAAATCTATTTCAATTTGATATGATTGATAATTGATAATAGATAATATTGATAATAATAAATATAAATAATAAATAATAAAGAAGAATGAATAAAAACGATCAACAGTGTGCTTGATTAAAGGAAACAAATAAGAAGATTGATAATTGATTTATTATTCGTAAACTTAAAAAACAATCAATCATAGCAAAATACAAAATAGATGAAGAAAATGAACGCCCATGCAGGTTCTCAAATGTCAAACGGATCTGGAAACATGCCTTGTTCCAATAGTTCATCTTGTGTCAACACATCTAATCCGACCCACTAACAAATGCTTTATTTATAATTCCATTTGAAGGTATTTATAATTCATGACGATATTTTATTTTAAGCATGAGATGTCAAGGATTATATAAAATTTAATTAAAATGTTGACTCCATAATTAGATAAAGCGGCCATACATCTATTTCATTTTATAATAATTTATAAGTAATTAGGATACTCTATTTTAAGCATGAGATGTAAAAGATTATATAAATTTGATTGAAAATAGTGACTCAAATTTTGAATTTTTGAAATATTTATAATTAATGAGAATATTTTATTTTAAGCATCAGATGTAACGGATTATATAAATTTGAATGACAATATTCAATCCATAATTAGATAAATTGAACATAAATCTATTTCAATTTGATATGATTGATAATTGACAATATTGACAATAATAAATATAAATAATAAATAATAAAAAAGAATGAATAAAAACGATCAACAGTGTGCTTGATTAAAGGAAACAAATAAGAAGATTGATAATTGATTTATTATTCGTAAACTTAAAAAACAGTCAATCATAGCAAAATACAAAATAGATGAAGAAAATGAACGCCCATGCAGGTTCTCAAATGTCAAACGGATCTGGAAACATGCCTTGTTCCAATAGTTCATCTTGTGTCAACACATCTAATCCGACCCACTAACAAATGCTTTATTTATAATTCCATTTGAAGGTAAGTATTTATAATTAATGACGATATTTTATTTTAAGCATGAGATGTCAAGGATTATATAAAATTTAATTAAAATGTTGACTCCATAATTAGATAAAGCGGCCATACATCTATTTCATTTTATAATAATTTATAAGTAATTAGGATACTCTATTTTAAGCATGAGATGTAAAAGATTATATAAATTTGATTGAAAATAGTGACCCAAATTTGAATTTTGAAATATTTATAATTAATGAGAATATTTTATTTTAAGCATCAGATGTAACCGATTATATAAATTTGAATGACAATATTCAATCCATAATTAGATAAATTGAACATAAATCTATTTCAATTTGATATGATTGATAATTGATAATATTGATAATAATAAATATAAATAATAAATAATAAAGAAGAATGAATAAAAACGATCAACAATGTGCTTGATTAAAGGAAACAAATAAGAAGATTGATAATTGATTTATTATTCGTAAACTTAAAAAACAGTCAATCATAGCAAGATACAAAATAGATGAAGAAAATGAACGCCCATGCAGGTTCTCAAATGTCAAACGGATCTGGAAACATGCCTTGTTCCAATAGTTCATCCTGTAACAGATATGACAAAGAATTTGACAATTAATATGAACGGTGTATAAAGAAATATTAATTTTGTAATCATTAAAATTATCTAACGACATTAACATCTTACCACCGTATTACTAACGCGATTCGTATGCCTCTATAAAAATTCAAAACTTGAAAGATCTTCATACCATTTTTTACATACACTTCTAAACCGACATAGTGATTTGTGAGGGAGCCTTACAAAAATTTCCATGATCACAACATCAAACGGAATTTGATCCATTATACGAAACACCTAGTAAAATGGAAACGTATAATAAAACATAAATGATATTAGTTTGTATTGATACATGAAAAAGAGATTGTGTATTACTTAAGAATTTTGCATTGTACCTGGTTGAAGAAACCAAAGAATAGGTTGAAAGTTGATATGTAATGGAGATGTATGTTGTAATTTATATAAAATGATATTATAAATGGAATGTTCTTTTATGAAGGGAAATTTAAATTAATTTTAGTAAACCGGTTAGGATTCACATATGATAAGCAAATTCTTGTATAAATGTAAAGAATTGTTAAAAATTAATACATATACTACTATCTGTAAGTATACATTCACTGGTGATTTAATTATTTATTTAAAAAACCCCCCAAAAAAAATTGACTAAAATAATTTATATACTAAGAATGTTATTATAATGTTAGGTTTATAATGTTATATTTGGATTGTACATTGTTAATAGTTATGTATAATAATATGTATATATTCTATGAATAAATAAATAACACAATTAAAAACATTTGTACATAAAATTTAAAATATGCAAAGAATAATTAATAATAACTCTTTATTTATATTCAATATCAAGAACTACAATAACTATAAACATAATTACATACAAAAAATGCAAAGCCTGATCAATATTATCATCTTCTATGGATATATAGATCACAAACCACAATAAAGTGATTAATAATAATTTCATGCTATTGATATAACAATGCAAAACCACACTAAAAATAAAACAACATCGATGTTGGGTAACAAACTAACATCACGTCAATGCATTAAAGTATTGAATTTCAATGTAATAAAAATAAAAGTTTTTAATGCTAATGTAATAAAAAAAACGACGTATAATAAATAAAAATCGACGTACAAAAAAAATACAAATGCTAATTAATAATATCATCTCTTATTGATATAACGATAATAAACGAAAATCAAGATAAACCGCAACAAACATTGAGTAAAAAGCAACATCAAGTACTGACACAAATGTTCTGAATACGATTGAACGAAAAAAAACATTGAAACTTTTTTGAAGAAACTGAGATGTTTATTAGATTCTGAGACTACTTTTTCAGATTTGGATTCAAAAGACCCACCTTCACATTCAAACCTTCATTGTTCTCACAATCACCCGTACGCAACCTAGTTGAAGACTGAGATGAACATAAATCCACATCATAAACGGCATCCAAATTACGCTTAAGTTCATTCTCCAGCATCTTCGAAGAACAACAATTATCCGCTCCGGAGGGTGTAGTAAACATGCTATTGTTCAATTTGGACATCGGCGTGTCGTCATCACCGGTACGGGAAACAGAATCCTGTAAAATAAAATTAAAAAGGTAAAAAAACAGTTGAAAAAATAAGGTGAATGACAAAATATTGAAGCATTAGAGAACTAAAGAATTTGTTTCACAGACCCGGATTTAGATGTTAACAGTTGGATTTGAATCAGAAGGAACAACATTTAATGGTTCATCATCAGCAGACTGTATTTATTTCATATGTTTCAATAAATGTTGTAAAGTGCTATAAGTTTTTTAACATAAAAACATTAAAACGTATAAAGCAATTAAGGAAATGGTATTTGGAAAATATAAGTTACCTCCATCTTTTTATCCAACAGCTGGCTTGCGTTAACCTTTATCAGTTTAACAACTTCACGTTCAAACAACGTCAAAGTAACAATCCCGGTACAATCCTGAACACGTATTAGAACTTTTATCCTATAAAAATTTCAAATAAGATTTTATTAACGATCGATCATGTTTCATAATATGGACAATAAATGAATCAAGTAAATTAACCTGGGAACAGACACAACAGTTCTTTTATTGCACCGATCAGTTTGGCACTCCAAGACAATTACTTCATCATATCCTTGACTTCCATCTTCCTTGTCCTTGCAAATAGTGTTCGTAAGAACCTTTTTGTTGCAAGTTTTACATGCATTGTAAAACCATGAGTCTTCTGAAGCAAAGCTCTTAATTGTTCCCAGGATAATAACAAACTTTTCCTGTATAGATAGTATATAATTTACTACATTATGAAAGTTAAAAATAATAAAAATTGTAAGAATACTTAGGATATTTCTCTTAATGCTCCAATCGTACTAAAGGAAATATTAGATAGACAATCATCAGACATTGACTTCATAAAAGAGGAACTCAATCCAGAGTAACCGGAAGACGTTGACGCAGTAAGCTGAGCAAGGAAACTGTACATAAATAATAACGTTCTCTTGATATTTCGCTTAATGTTCAAGCTCTCTTGAAGTTTATCTAATTCTCGTAATTTTCTCTGCAAATTTTACCTTCAGAAGCAAAGTACTTGAAAAGCGAACTAATTCACAACTCCTCAAGAAAGAGAAAAAAAAATCCAGCATAGTTAATAAGAATATCTTAATATCTTGAAGTAAAAATAAAAATTTAAAAAGCTTACTGAGGACTCAACAGAACTTGAACCATATGGCATACTCGTACATATAAAATACCTATAACAAACCAAACAAAAAATAGGCTTAAAATAAAAAAAAATACATTTTTTAAACATCTATGAAATTCTTTAAATGGCTGGAAATAATGTGATTGTGTGTTTTCAATTATTGTGTGTTTAATAGGCTTGTGCTTCAACAACAGAACCTAGTTTGACATACAGAGGGGTCATTTAGGTTTAAAACAAATGCTATATATCTTTCCAAATTCTGAGAAACTTGAAAAATAATGTGATTGTCGTAAATTATGGAAACTAACACAAAATTTGGAAGCAATTAAACTTTAATATAAGTTATCTTGATAAATTTGGAAATACGTTACAATTTAGACAACTTTGATAAGTATCCATAATTGATATAAATTTCAAAAATTCAAATTTTGAAATAATCAGTCAAAAAAATTTACTTAAATAGTTAAATATTATTCAAACTTAAATTCAAAACCAATGAGCTTAATATATTTTTAAACATCTATGAAATTCTTTAAATGGCTGGAAATAATGTGATTGTGTGTTTTCAATTATTGTGTGTTTAATAGGCTTGTGCTTCAACAACAGAACCTAGTTTGACATACAGAGAGGTCATTTAGGTTTAAAACAAATGCTATATATCTTTCCAAATTCTGAGAAACTTGAAAAATAATGTGATTGTCGTAAATTATGGAAACTAACACAAAATTTGGAAGCAATTAAACTTTAATATAAGTTATCTTGATAAATTTGGAAATACGTTACAATTTAGACAACTTTGATAAGTATCCATAATTGATATAAATTTCAAAAATTCAAATTTTGAAATAATCAGTCAAAACAATTTACTTAAATAGTTAAATATTATTCAAACTTAAATTCAAAACCAATGAGCTTAATATATTCATAATATAATCAATATCTAGATGATTGTGAAAAAAAATATCAATCACATTCATGGACCTGAGAAGAAGCTCGAGACCACTGATTCAATTCATACCTTAGTTGTCGAATGAAGAATGTTGTCTGGAAAAAAACTAATCTTCACAATCAATACATTGCTAGAAAGCCTTAATAAACCCTTACCATCTTGTCGGATGAAATACGAAGAATATCAAAATAGAATACGAAAAATTGAAGAACGCAAATCAAATAACAAATCAGAACAAAATCCATGCCCCTGAAAACATAAAACGAACCTGTCCAAGAAGTTTAGCATCTAAAACCATAGACAAATGTTCAGCAAATCATACATAATGGCATAACAATTATTGCACCAAAAGTCTTTAACAGCCAGTGTGTAATCTCAACAAACATTATCAAAATCGTACCTTAACATCAAGAGCCAAAATCATTGCACCAAAAAAACCTTTAACATCCCGCCGCACCAAGAACGAAGCTCACAACTTACTTGAAGGTAATACAAAAAAATTCTCAATAGATGTAATCTGAACAAAAATAAACAATAATATAAACAAATCAATGTAGCCTTAATCTTAATATAAAATCGGTAAAACGAAGTTGAAACAAAGCAAGATATTGTAAGATAAACTAACATTGGAGTGAAGAATTAAAAACATTAACACCTTCATCCTTCCTTGAACCATCGTTATTAACTAAGACCATACAGGTATCAGATATAGCAACTTGAACACGAAACCCTAGATCTGTAAACAAACAAACGATGAACTTGTTTTTTTTTTAGAAATCACATACTGAAAGCAGACCGTTTGTTTCCTGAATGATAAACACTGAAAGATGAAAAAAAATTGTACCTTGAAGATGTAAAATGGATGTTTGATGTCTGCAATCCCATAGAACAAATCAATCACATTGCTAATTAGCAACTCAAAGTTCCAAAATAGGATGAAAATAAAAAAAGACGGCATAAAAATAGACAAAGAAAAGGAATAACAATTGGAACCGATTAACAAAAGAAGTGATACAATAGATAAAGAAAAGGATTAACAATTAGTAAAGAAAAGATTTCTTACTTGCTGCTTGAATCCATGGATCGAAATCTAAAAAGAGAACTTATTTGAAAATATAGAACATTAGGGTTTCAGTTGTGACCTTGAATCTATGGGATCAGTGGTGAAAAGGTACATGAGAATCACCATTGTCGATTTGCTGAAGAAGATTTTTGGATTTGCGGAAGATGATGCGTAGCGGCGTTAGGGTTATGAAGAAGATGACATAGATGAAGAGTTCTGAGATGTAATGAAATTAGGATATAAAGGATCCATTTGGATCATTTGGTCGAACCGAATCCTATTCGGATCCCGTTTCCAATTTTTTTTGTTTGTGTATTGAGAAGTTGAGAATGGATTCCCTCCCAAACTCAAAATCCACCTCCACCATATCTTGCCACATCAGCAAAAATGGCCAAAATCAAATGCCACCTAGCCCAAATCCATCTCATTTATATATATATATATATATATATATATATATATATATATTTCAAAGGGATTGTTGTTTCCCCGGATTCCCTTTACTATTAGAGAACTATTTAACAAGAGTAATAAGTGGATTTTATTGAATATATAATATACGTTTTTACTATATTAAGTTTTTTACTATTTTATTTTTCATTCAATAACTTTCATTCGTTAATTCCTTTTGTTTACCCCTATTGTTTCTTTACTTTATAAAGACTATTTTTTTTACATGCATATTTTTATGTATGTGTTGGTATAAATTCGAGTTAGTCTACTTTCAACGCAAACTTTTTTCTGGAAACAAGTCAGGTTAAATATAATATATTTTCATTAAAAATAAAGCATTTTTACTGCATATTTTTATGTACGTGTCGGTATAAGTTCTAATTGGTCTGCGTTCGTAAACGTTTTTGGACACAAGTCAAGTCAAATATATTACTTTTTCATGCTTATTTTATGTACGTTTCCTAAATTTTGTTCTATGTCGAATGAAGTCAATTTGTGGTTTCTTTTTTTAAGCTCTAATTAATCTCATTTGATTACACGTGTCAATTTTTCTTTTCATAAGTTATGGTTGTGCGGTATAAATTACATTACGTTTTGATCCAATCGTAATGCTTATATAGGTTACTTCGAGTTCAATTGGTCACGTCGAAACGCGTGTTTTCATATGATTAACGCATCACATAATGCTTGGACTAATCCATTCGATGTCTGTGATGTACTCGAGACTTATTGCTAGTATATAAATAGATGAAAGTGTACTACCAAATAAACATAAAGTATGATAACAATACTACAATAGCACAATAAACAACTTAGGCAAAGTTTACAACCCTCTTAAGCCAAGTTGTATTACAAATCTATACATATAATAAAAGAAATCAATTGATGGACACGTGTCGATACGAGAGACATCTATTTTTTAGTTTTCTTGCCATATATTTATGTTATTTTTATCTTCAAAATTACAAGTTTTAAAATAATTTATCAAGTTATCCCATATTTTAAGTCGACGTTTATCTATAACTATATCTCTATATTTATATTTATCTTCTAATATAATCTTTATACTTATCTTTAGTTTATTATTTTGCGAGTAAATTGCACAAAACGTCCTTTATGTTTCCTCAAACTTGCAGGTTCCAACCTTAATGTTTAAAACTTGCTAAAAAGATCCTTTAAGTTTATTTTTGTTGCTGATTTAATCCTTTATGACTAACCAAGTTAATTATCTCAGTTTATTTCCCTCACATGCCTAACATGTGAGGATCCCACTATCGTTTGATGACCGACATCAACTGACTCGCAAAATGGAATGGGGATGTGGTGCAAATGCAAAGCTGCCTGAAACCCAAGCAAAACTGCCTCTGTTTTCACCGGAGATGTAGTCCAAACACAATTGGATCTCTTAAATTTATGGGGCCATTCACATGGAGCAAGCCCCTTTTCATTTCGAGCTATCAACATCCACTCGGAGGAGAGATCCGGCCCGCGTTTAACTGACTAAATGCCAAACAAGCCATATTTGCAGGTTGATAGCCTCATGTTAGTTCTGTATGTGAATTCAAATTGAAAAGTGCATATCATTTTTTGTAATTGTTTTCCTCTTTAGTTTTGATTACTTGATTGAGATTACATGTATTAAGTAGGGAAGAATAAAAACTAATAATTAGGTACAAAGCAATGGGTCATGAATGAAGCAGGTCACTTTGGATTTGTCAAAACCTCCAAGCGATTGTTTTCCAGTAATCTCCATATACCTCTGAGCTCTTCGAATACAACTAGCTAAACACCATCGAATGTCAATGAGCTCCATCTCTTCTGGATCAATCTGGTCGTAGTCTTCTTTGGTCAATTCAGAGTTTCCAATTTTGCCAGCTACTAGACCTTCATATGACTCCAAAACAGATGCAAGAAAACTCATTTGCTGCTTCGCTGCATTGATGCTCATTGCAGGAGAATTCTTCAGTTTAAGAGCAATGTTGCACAGAATTTCTTCAGATTCATCAGAATTTGTCTTTGAAGATGAATGATATCCAGAATGATGATTTGTTGACGTTGTTGGTGGTTCTTTCATCTTTTCACCACTAAATGCTGTTTTTGGTGAACCAACGCCTTTATCAGAAAACACACTGCTTTTGTAGTACAAGCCAACGTTCTGTTGATGTGAAGAATCAGTCATCTTGTTTTGCTTCTGCAACTCCAAATCATGACTTTCAATCTTTTCAAACAAAGCATCAAGAGTAATATTATCATATGAAGCATCATTTTTTAAGATAAAAACAAACGTTTGCCACTGATCAGCTCGTGGTAACGCTTCAATCACTTTGTCTATCAATTCCTCTCTTGTTTTATTTATCTGTAATCTTTCCAATTCAATTTTAAGATGACAAAATCTCTCAATCATTTGTCTCACTGACTCTCCTTTTATGTTATCAAACAGATCAAATTCTTTCTTTAATAAAGCAATTTTGTTCTTTTTAATCTGTTTACCCCCCTCAGCTTTAACACGTAAAGCTTCCCAGACAGACTTAGATGTCCCATCATGAATTAATAAAGCAAAAATATCGTTTCTGATTGCGGACTGGATCAATGCTATCATTCTCTGTTCAGCTCCAAATTCAGCTTTATCTTCTCTAGTAAATTTCTTGAATACAAGATCTTCGCCTTTATCGTCTTTTGGTTTTTCATACCCATACGCCAAGCAAAACCAACTTTCATGAGCATACGCCTTTGCCCAGTTGATAAAGCGTTCTTTCCACCAGGTATAATCCTCAATACTATCAAGAGCTGGTGGCTTTGAATGAGTTCCGTAAAAGTTATCATTCTTGATATTTTCATTTAGCACTTTAGAAATGGTTTTTGGTGTAATATTTGAAGCCTCAGACGATTCGGTTGCGAATGCGTTGTAAAACGTATTGAAGAATTCCTCAGCCATAATGCAAACCTGACAGAATGATCAAACAAACCCAATCAGTACAATCAAATATCAAATAAACTGAAAATGACTGACACTTGATCGTCGTGAAATGATCCGACACAAAATTCCACTTTTCAATCGAACTAGGAAACTCAAGCGAAATCTCAAGTTGAAACAGAATGAGACTTCAAGCGAAATCTTTTGACTAACTACTTCAAGCGAATTCAGCAATCCAATTTCGCTTCAACTTGTTCAATCGAAATCTATGTCCAATTCTGGTTCAAGCGAAAACCCACAAGATCAGTTTCGCTTCAACTAATTCAAGCGAAATCCAAAATAACAAGTCCAGCAGATTCAAGCGAAAACTCTCAACATTATTTCGCTTCAAATGTTCAAGCGAAATAGTCCAAAAACAAGCCAAATTGTCTGATTTTGAAGCGAAATCAACTATAATCTACGAACTCTTTCAAGCGAAATCTAGTTTCTGTCCAGTTTTTGTCATTTTTACTTTGAATTTTGCCGTGAAACTTTCAAGGATTTGTTAGAATACTGTTTTACACGTTCGGTGAAAAACTCAGATCATTTTGACCGTTAAATCTCGTCCAGATTGAAAAAGAAGGTATAGAAGTCAGAAAATAGATGATATCAAGCTAAACTCTTCTTCCTGAGCTCTGATACCACTTGTTGGATCGTTGTTTGACCCGACTGAGTCGTTCAGAAGAGTTTTACATCCAGTTTAAAGGCGGAATCAGTAAACCGGACACGAAAACAGCTTGTAATCTTTAATCTGTTGCTTGTATTGATAATAACAATGTTTACAACCTGACAGAAAATCGGCAGCACTTCGTTACACTTTCGGAAGTCGCGTACCAAGTGAAATGACAAATGCCCTATATATAGAGGTGAGGATTTCGCTTGAAAGAAACCAAAACATGTTCAAGCGAAATCTGTTGTGTGTGATTTCGCTTGAAATGTCACATAATCAGTTTCAAGCGAAATCTTCACTTAAACCTCATTTCTCAATTACTCGAACCTCGTGCACTGAATATCCTATTCTATCCTATTACATGATACAAGACGAAGTCAATAGACGTAGTGCACTAACACACATAATGATTGGACTAATCCATTCGATGTCTATGATGTACTCGCGCCGCAACACGCGCGAGACTTATTGCTAGTATATAAATAGATGAAAGTGTACTACCAAATAAACATTTTTTTTTGAAAAGAAAACTTCATTAAAAAACAACTCGAAGAGCCCTCAAAGCAAGGACCTACGAGCACTCAAACGAAACAACATCAATCCAAAGGACAAACACACCAATTTTTCCAATCAACATCTTTACATCTAGACCTATTGCGATACCAAAAAAATGCCGTCGATTTAACATTTTCCACAATCTCGGCCGGTCTCCTTCTTTTGTTGTTGAAAGTTCGATCATTACGTTCATTCCACAACACCCACATCGTAGTGTAAACAATGCCTCTTAAAATGTACCTCTTGTCTTTCGAAATTAATTGAGTCTCCGGAATGTGAAGAAGATCAAGGACGTCGAAAGCAAAACCATGATTCAGCCGGCACCAAGTTTCTATTCTGTACCACACTTCATGCGAAAACACACACCCGGTGAAAAGATGTAAAGATGTTTCCAACTCCCCTTGGCAGAAAACACAATCCGTCTGTTGGATTGTCACTCCACGTTTAATGAGCTCAGCAATTGTAGGAAGCCGATTTCGGGCCACCCTCCAAACCATAATTTTACATTTAAGCGGGACCCAACTCTTCCATTTAATCGTCGAAGTATTGTCACCCGAGACGTTGTTCGACAAAAGCTTCTTAGCCGATGAAACTAAGAACATACCATCTTTATCAAACCTCCATTTCCAATAATCTCTACCACCTCTCCAAGAGAAATCATGGATATCACTTAGAAGATGAAATAACTCGGAAACCTCTTCAGGCGATGAAGGTGTTTCACGCCACTCCCACTACAAAACTTTACAATTGTTTACCCATCGAATCCGTTGAGAAACCGTGACCCACTTGCTTCTTTCTAAGTTAAAAAGGTTGGGATAAACAACTCGAAGAGGGGCATCTCTTAACCAAATGTCACTCCAAAAGTTTATAGAGTAACCATCACCTAAGTCACCAACAAAGAACGAATTAAGAAGTATACCATCTTGGGTTTTTTTCTCTCCCGCTTTAACTATATATTTCCAACACCCATTTGACGACACCATGCATGGAAGCGTAGCCCATGGTCTACTCGACCCATGACACCCCAATATAATTTTCTTCCACAAGCTACTACCCTCTTGTTTAAATCTCCAAATAAACATAAAGTATGATAACAATACTACAATAGCACAATAAACAACTTAGGCAAAGTGTACAACCCTCTTAAGCCAAGTTGTATTACAAATTAATAATATATAAATATATTGAAATTGAAATGATTAATATGGTTTGCAAGGAAACCAAAGTCGAAGCTTTAACTCCCAACGACTCTAGCTTAAAAATGTCAAAGTGCAGCCACGCGGTTGGCTTTCCCAAATAAAATCATTAACTGCTGCTGCATCCAACGGTATTAGATTCAAGTGTATATATTAAATTATTTCTCCATCTTCATCTGTTTCAAAATGGCAACTTTTCTTCTTGTCTTTCTTCTTCTTTTGCAGCCATGGAGTATCATCACCGGTGCCGGAGATTTTCTTGCTCCTCTTCTTTCACCGATGTTTGGTTAGTTTTCTCATTATCCAGCCCTAAATAAATTTCATGCAACTCAAACCTTTATAAATTATTTTATTATTAATTAGGAGTTGATACAAAATTGATCTACTTTTATTTGAAAAAAAAAAAAAACTCATTTTTTTTGTTTCTGCATTCTATGTTCATGATATTGGGAATTTGTTATTTCAAGATTCATATTCAGCGAGATACTAGGCTTGACTTACAAACAATTTTTCTCTTGATTTTTGGTATGTAAATTGTGTGAAAGAGGTGAAATGTGGTCAGGGAATTTGCAAGTCTTCAGATATATATATGTGTGCATTATATTATGGAAGAATTTCAGCATAAATTCTTTATTAAAATATCGATTTCAAGATTTATGTACATGTTGTATGCTCAACGCTTCTCTTGATCTTTCGGGTGCAAATTGTGTCTGCAAACAAGTGAGATGTGGTGTGCGCAATGCATGATTCATTTTATGAATGACATTCAGCACAAGTGAACTAATATTAGGTTTGACTGTGGAGTTGTTGTGTGTGCAGAAGACGTGTGCAAACAAGTGAATTGTGGTCAGGGAATTTGCAAGCCTTCAAATAAGAGCACTATATTTTCATATGAATGTGAATGCTCCCCCGGGTGGAAACAACTAGCTACATTTGCGGTGGCTAATGATGATTCCTTTTTAAAATTTCTCCCTTGTGTCATCCCCAACTGTAGGTCCTAACCTAACCTAACCTTCTAGAATTATGATCATCATTATATATACTGCTGTGTGTATCATGAAAGTCACACTAAATTCGGTTTTAAGCATATCAAATTTTATGATATCTTTATACCACTGCCTTAGGTTTGGGATGCATCACAAATAGGGGTGTGAATTTCTGACACTACACAAACTTAATTTGAAATCTGTGAATGTATTTATTTTTAAATGATAAAAGAAAAAATGAGCTTCAGGTTTTATAGTTTAACAGAAAGTATATTATATACTATATACATTTGTGTTCGTCTTCATGTGTCTGGTGTTGTTGTCAAGTTATAGGAATTGACCCACCAATTCACAAATTGGGATGGAAACATTTTTGATATTATCATCCTTGTGTTAAATAAAGATTACAACCATTTTACAGATGCTAGTGATTGCAGGCACATTCGATTATTCATGTTCAAAGGCCCCATCACCAGTGCAACAAAAGGAGAACCCAGGGAATGGATCAATCTTAATCTTTGATGGTACTACTGCGAACCTAATTCTAAAGCTTTCAGCTATTTTGAAGGTGCTTCATACATAGTAATTGATTATGTATTTTGGCTTCTAGTGTGTCAATGGACCTACTGTGGAGGCGGAAGATGTGAATCGACGTCCCTATTCACCCACAAATGTGAATGTAGTGACGGTTACCAAAATCTTCTCAACTTGACATTTTCTCCATGCTTTAAAGAATGTATGTAAGCCCACAAACATCCTTATGTTTTATTTTTTAAAAATTTAATTACAATTAAGCCGGGTCAAACATGTTGAAAATCTCTTAAATCATTTTTATAAAATAAGTCAGATTGATTGTATTCTTGTAAAATTTAATTAAATGATTTTGATGTTAGGTTCAATTGGAATGGACTGTAAGGACCTTAACATTGGATTTAAGGACAACCCATCTTCTCCACCTCCAAGTTTGTCGGCAGATCGTTCAAACCATGGTAAGTAGTGTAGAGTGTTTCAGGAACATTAAATTATTTGTAAATTTATGTAAGATTCTAACATGTCTAAATACAACACCCATGATATATTCATATATTATAAACATTCATACACGTATACTTATTTATGAGCTGAGCAATATATTATACTATATATTTATGAGCTTGTTTGGGTAGAATGATTTAACTTGCCCCCTGTCATAATTAATATTTATACCCTAGTTCATTACCCATCTAATATAAGCTGAGCAATATATTATACTATATATTTACGGGGGGGAAGATCCACTAAAAAGTGGATTTTGCCTAAGAAGGAATGTGATGAATGACATGTGGCACTCCTAATAACTAGGAATGAAGGGCATTTTGGTCCTTATAAATAGGAGTGAAAATGACATGTGGCATCTCTTTTGTTTTTTAAAAATACAACAAAAAAAATCTAGCACAAAAAAACTAGTACAAAAAAATAGCACAAAAAAATTTAGTACAAAAAAATATAAAACGAAAAAAATTAGCAAAAAAACTGTACTACAAAAAAATCCAGCACAAAAAATTGAGAAAAAAAAATTTAAGACAAAAAAATTTAGCATAAAAAATTTAGCTTAAAAATATAGTACAAAAATCCAGCACAAAAAATGTTATACAACAGAGAAATACAACACATTTTAGTGGGTTTTTTTAGTCTTCATATTTTATATAGCAATATGGTACTCAAAATAAAGATAAAAAACGCTCGATTTTACGGTGAAATTTTTCTGAAAAAATAATGTCGTATAAAAAAGTTATGAACGTTTAAAAAATGGGGGTGGAATATGCATGTGCCTTGCATGTGGAGAGAGAAAGTCAATAAATAGGATTTTCCCAAGATACCGTTGCACTCCTCCTTTCTCCTACACTTTCATCTTAACCATTGATTTGAAAAATATATGGTTAAGATTCCTTCTCATCCTACTTAGGTAAAATAAACTTTTTATTTGATATTACCCCTATATTTATGAGCTTGTATGTATTGTATTGCAGCTAAAGATAGACTCGAAGGCCGGTATGATTGGTTGATATTCTTGATGATTACGCTTTTGGCGATTTAACAATGCATACTTGGTTCGGCTTTGGAGACAGGTTTTGAAACACTTCAACACACACATCCTATCTCAACCTTGCAGCAGAAACCAACATGTAGGAAAATATGATCACAATGCAACATCAGTTATTTTTCTTTTATAAATTAAACTGATGTAAGACAATAATACTTTTGGGTTATTTGAATTATTTTATCTCTCTGAATTGAATTTGAATCTAGTGTATAAAATGTTAATTTAGGGGCTAAGCGGTTTAAACTTAGGTAAGGAAAAAATATAGACCTCAAAGCACGGGAGGCTTGTAAATATGGGATCGGGTAAAATAAGGGGCCTTCTCAACAGTGGCGAAGCTTGAAAAAAATGTTCGGGGGGTCGGAAGGTAACATATCTAGAAAAAAATTTCTATCGCGTAGTTTTGAGGTGTATGTTCAGGTCGGACGTCGGTGATTCAATTCGGGTCGTGTCGGGTCGGGTCAAACATTAATATCAAATAAAAAACGTTCTCAAACATAAAAAAAAAAGTTATCATTTTAATCTTCCACATAGCATAATCTAATAACAAAACAAGTTAACGAATCACTCTAAATTTCAAACTCTAATTTCTATCTAAATCAAATCACAATAAGATTAAACAAATAAAATTAGACATAGTTACAGAAAGATTCAACAAGTTTAGGGCAAAAATTGAGAACAATTTCACCCCTAATTTCAACCTAAATCACATAAATTGCAGCCCTAAATTAAACCTAAAGATAAAAAACACATACCTTTACCCGTATGAAGATTGAAGAAGTCGAACAAGAGTACAAGACCACAACAACGAGCAGCGTTTTGACTTCTATTCTCGAACAAGAAGCTGAAGTCGAACAGTTCTGAAACCTGTGTTCCTCCCCTTTCTGGGCTTGTGGATTCTGTTCTTCTGGTCGATGTCCCAAAGTAAATGAATTTGGGTTTTTTTTTTTGATAGGGTGGGCTTTTAAGTTAGGCTATATAATGATTTGATTTGGGTTATATAATATACATTCTAGTATTCTACCAAATATAATGATTTGGGCTAATTCAATATTTTATTTGAGATATATAAATCAAAAAATTAAAACCGGGGGTCGAAAACGTATATATCTAAAAAAAATTATAAAACCGGGGGGTCGAAAACATATATACCTACAAAATCCTATACGAAACGTACATATATAACACTACTGATCGAAAAGTTCGGGGAATCGGGCGCCCCTCCCCGCCCCTTAAATCCTACGCCCCTGCTTCTCAATATATTTGAACTTGAAGGACTAAAAACAATTTTGAAACAAAAATTAATTACTTCTTCTTATTTGCTTTTATGTAAATTCTTCAGTAGTGTTCATCGATAATTTCACTGTAGAAGATTATGGTTCAATGCTTGCCTTGATTCTCATTAAACAACCATATAAATACAATCCCAATATTATGGGAAGAGATAATTACAATGAATTACAAATAATATCCTAAAATACATAAAAGATATTTCCCTAATATATTCCATTACACCCCCGCAGTCGAAACGGAAGGTGGCCGAATGTTGAGACTGGATCGAAAATCTTCAAATAATATACGTGGCAAGCCTTTGGTGAAGATGTCGGCAATTTGAAACCTGGTGGGAGTGTGTAAAATTCAAACCGTGCCGCGCTGAACATGTTCACGAACAAAATGGATATCCAACTCAATGTGCTTGGTGCGCTGGTGCTGTTCCGGGTTACCAGACAAATAAATGGCACTGATGTTATCACAGTAGATGAGAGTAGCCGACTTGACCGGGCGGCGAAGCTCAAGAAGAAGGTTGCGTATCCAACAAACCTCGGCAACGACATTGGCAACTGCCCGATATTCGGCCTCTGCACTTGAACGAGAGATGGTAGATTGGCGTTTAGAATACCAGGATAACAGATCGGGCCCCATGTATACACAGTAACCGAAGGTGGAACGACGAGTGTCTGGGCAGCCTGCCCAATCTGCATCGGTGTATGCTCGTAGAGAAAGATCCGTAGAGGCCGAAAGTGTTAAGCCATGATCCGCGGTTCCCTTGATGTAGCGGATAATACGTTTGAGTGCATTCCAATGGTCAGTTTTAGGGTCATGCATGTGCATACATATCTGTTGGACGACATAGCTAATGTCGGGTCTGGTGAACGTAAGATACTGAAGAGCACCAGCTAGACTCCGGTAAAGAGTAGGATCGGCAAACGGTGGGCTGGCAGCGGCACTAAGCTTTGACTTCGTATCCACTGTGACAACCGGTGATTTACGACTCCTAATTACGTGATTAACAGACGATTAACGCGACTACGACGGATACCGACATTATTTTTACAAGTTTTTAACTCTGAAATATTATTTTACTAGGCTACGGTGATTTCGGTTTTAAAAACGTGTCTCGTAGGAATTACGGGCCACTTACACATGAGATGGGCTTGTGGGCCCTGGGCCCAAGCCAAAACCCCACAAGCCTAAACCTGCACATAATATATTAGATCTATACCAAAATCTATACTAAATCTATATAAGATCTATACTAAATCTTACTAAATCTCCACTAAATCTCTATCAAATCTACTCAAAATCTCTACAAAAGATTATGCCTCAAAATTTGGAAACACAAGATCTTTTCAAGATCTCAACCAATCTATAAAGACCCATACCCCTCCACAAATCAAAACACAAACATCCTCACTCTCATCTCCCTCTGGAAATCTTCTGCACACCCACATACAACCATCAGACACCCTCTTTCTCTCTCATTTTTGTCTGAACATTATCATTTCTTTCCTTTGAATCTCTCTAAATCAAAATACACGCACACCCCCCCTTCGACAGATCAAGCAAAGACACCACCACCGTGCGGTGGTGGTGAGTTACGGCTGGCCCCAGATATCGATGAGAGAGAGAGTGGTGGCGTATGGCGAGGCAGCAGACGAGAGAGAGTAGAGAGAGGAACATATCGACGGCGAAGTGCCGTCTCCGGCGACGAACCGCCGTCAGCGGCGGAGCCGCAACGGCGGTGGTGATGCTTTCGTTCTGGCGTGATTTCCGGTAAGGACCAAACCCCTCCCGATTATCTTCATTTCTTTTAGTATGTTGGTTGATGATGTTTGGATCGGGTGTTGTTCATGGCTCGGGTCAGATTCAAGTATGGATTGGCTTCAAGTTTGGGTGGTGAATCGAGTTACGGTCCAGATTATTGTTCGGGTCAGCCGGTTCGGGTTCAGATTCAGTGGTTCGGGTATCGGTCAAAGGTCAACGGTTCGGGTCACGGTTCGCGCCAGCGGGTTCGGGTTTCTGAATCAACAGTTTTGGTCCAGTCAACATAAGTCCGCGGTTTGGTTCGTGGTTCGGGTTGACTCGGTCAAACCGAGTCAACTCGGTCAGCCTACTCGACTAAGTGACGCGAGTGTTTCGGAAATAGATTAAAGAAATGATTTCGTTACGATATATTTCTAGTTTAAACTTACGTGACAAACGAGCTCGAACCAATTTGATTATAGCTTCCATTTTGATACTTTTGATGAAAATATTTACATAGTTATTGCTTATATTGTTGAATTTTGAAAAAATAACGACAACTGGTGTTGTCGGGGCCGTCCAAAAACAGAGGAAACTCTGCTCGTTTTTCGAGAAAAACCGTAAACGGAAAGTATTTTATAATAAAGCGAACGTTACGGATTCAAATTAAATTACGAAACAAATGTGTTTTACTGAAAAATGGCAACTAACGACATCAAGCGACTTTTATGACGATCAATAAATACATATATTTACTTTCGACGACATTACATAACTTACAAAGTATAGTTATAACATTTTGACAAAACCGTTTTACGAGATAACTAAACTAGATAGTTTTATAAAATAAATATATTTAGTGATATTTATTTCCAAACAACAACAATTCGGATATCTTTATAAAAGAACTATAACTATTTATGTTTAGTTTAAACATTGAAGACTCGACAACTCTTTTATAAAAATAAATATAATTTATTTATTTATTTCAAATATCAAACGCGAATTAACGAAACTTAACAAATATAATATTACCGTTTTCATTTTAAGTTAACAACAAACCGTCGAATCGTTCGGTCAACGATTCGGTAGAGCTCGGTAACACGTAGATTAGTTACCGCTTTTGGTTAGAAACTTATAAGATATTCCGTGTTAGAAATATTGTAGAATAAATGCTAGAAAGTCTCATCTTGAAATCGACATCACGAAGTCGTATTTAGCTAGCTTTGCACAAGGCAATTCAGGTGAGTTCATAACCCCACCTTTTCACTGTTTTACATTTTATAAATGTTTTCGGGGTGGAAAGACATGCAAGTTTTGCAAAAATAAACAATTTATCGATAAACGAAAACTCATATTTCTAAACCATGTTACGAATGGATTAAAAAGAACTCAAATGGTTTACGAATGATTTATACTAATGTTACCGGTTTTACAAACCAAATGGGTATTTTCGAAATGTGAGTGATTTTCATGAGTAAGGACGGGATCGTCCGGGTTATAATACGGGGCTGGGTTGGTCTGTGTACGTAAAACGAGACAGCCCAGTGAGTTCATGTCCCCACTTTTAAACTTTTACTTGTTTTCTAAACTTGAGGAAAATACATGTGTTATGGTATGTTGAATACAAAAACTAAGGAATGATACTTTAGATCATGTCACGAATAGGGTACCAGAAGCACCATTAATCGTGTACATACTAAGACCGCGGAACAAAAGGTTAGATCTAATGGATTTCAGGCAGCCACACTCTTGATCATAACTAGTACCAAGCAGTGCTTTTGTGTCTCTAGTCGTGAATCGACAACGAAAAATGCCTATGGTTTGGATGCTTTCTATGTCGTGTCACATGTTAATGGCCTTGCAAACCATTAGCGATCTCGATTTCCTTATATTTACATAAATACTTGTTTCATACAAATTACATACCATGTTTTATACAAATTCAAAGCATAGGATTATGCGGGCATGAAGTCAAAGTCAGGGTGGGCATTGACGGTTATACAAACTTTACAAATACAAGAGTTTACAAATATATGGTTCTACGAACATAATGCGTTACAGATACAAAGTTTCCATGTAACTTGACAAGAAAATGATTTTTAAATTCCTTTTCTCAATAATATTTCACAAAGCGGTTATCAAAAAGATTTATTTCAAATCTTTTACAAACAAACTATGAACTCGCTCAACTTTATGTTGATTTTTCGCATGTTTCTTTCTCAGGTTACTTTTCAAATTATGGCACGGTTGGAATAGGAGAACCATT
>JARYGA010023337.1:0-62725 GCA_030545235.1 Helianthus tuberosus
TAAAACCCCTATGGGTTTCCTAGTGTCAAAAACGAGTATTAGGTGCTAGATGGTTACTTTCTCATGTACTTACTTTCGATATACTTTAAATTCCGAATTCTGACCCTAAGCATACTTGAACTTTAACCCTTACACATTCAACCTTTTAACCTCATCGAACTCGTCAATAATTGGATAATTGGAAAGCATATGCAAACCTTGTGAGTATACTCGTATTCCCCTCTTTACTTTTACCACTTTTGGGGTGTAACATGTTTACTTATAAAAAACACATGAACATTTTGCTTAAACACATGAACATTCCTATAACATGCTTGTATACGTGATTGCTTGATACTTTAAACTTAGGTGAAACTTATGTGTTGAACTTATCATTAACTTCGTACGAGCCTAACCGTGACATATGTAGCGCTATAGGATTAACGACCCGCCCGTAAACTTGTGGTTATGTCATGAGCATGTTGCGTTTCCTTGGTTTGATATGTTAGACACATGCCATATTTATTGTTTATCTTGAATCACATGCTTGCTATGAGGAATTGTTTAAAACTTATCTTTTGTTATGTACGTACCAAACTTGTATACTCGCCTTTGCTTTTGCATTGAACTTTATTTTAAACATGTTACAGGTTGAGGATGATGATGCCATGAAATGAAGTAGCGTTGATACCTAGATACACATATAGACGTTTAGATTAAATACGTTGTATAAATGTCATATTTGTTGACGTATTGTTCTTTTTGTATTTAACATGTTGTATTTCAAATTTCATGTATTGTAACATTTATTTATGAAAGAAATCAATTTATCTTTAATTCTATTGTCACAATTTAGCGTTATGTGTGATGAGCAATCTTTCTTCGTCTCACTCCGATGTTTCCGCCATCGGTTGGGGTGTGACAGATTGGTATCAGAGCCATAACTATAGGGAATTAGGAAAAGTAGGAATGCTTTTACCTAGTCTATAGTTTTAGAGTCTTATTCGTATATTTTGCTCGAACTACTACATGATACTTTATTTGTTTCTTAGTTATGCTATTTTAAACATGTACGTCACTCGTGAGTAATATTCGACATGATATTCTTATGCAATAATGCTTGTCTTATTATGTGTTAATACTTGTTCCATTGCTCGATTCTTTATGTGTTACTCTAAACATATTTCTCTATGTGTTAATACATGTTTTATCATTTCGTTATCCAAGCACCATTCTTGACATGCTTTCTTATGTGTTTATACTTGTTTATGTATTTCCTTTGACCCACGCTTCCCTCATGCATTTTACTCGATTATTCTAAATCCGGCAACACTCATATTACAAAAATGAGACGACCTCACCAAAATAGGCGTGAAGCCCACAATTTGGTGAATGACTCTCGATCCTTCTACTTTTCTTTTCTTACACGAAATTCACCGCCAAGTTAGGAGTGAAATCCTTACCTTGATGGGGAAATTCAAATTTTGAATTCTAGTGGACCCTCGTCAAAGTGTTGAAATCTAATTTTGACCCGACGGGTACCAACCACACTTAGGATACTAAATCGCCAAGTTAGGGGTGAAACCCGCACCTTGTCGACTAGTTCCATTCTTTGACTTTCATTAATCCCGCCAAGTCTCTAAATTTCAATTGAATTGGGGACATGTAGTAACTCGAAGGGTAAATACCGTTAACCGACTTGTCGGCAAGAGTATTTCACCTATTAGGCCAAAGCATGCTCCTCAAATTCGAAAGACTTTTCGACCACTTTGGTTAGTCAACGTTCCGTTATGGAACCATCCAAATTTTGATCAAACATGTGTTTCTATTATTCATTTTATACGATGCAACCTTTCAAATTCGAATTTACTTTCGATATTCTCTTTTCACGCACACAACACATTGAATCATTTACATACACTTATACGTATACATGATTTCATATAATTTAAACTCATATTTCTTGTAACGAAAGGTGGAGACATATCATCGAGATAGGAGTGACTTCCTCACCTTGACGATTAACTCCACTCCCCTTTTCTTGAAACGACATCACCAACGAGTTAGGGGTGATTCCCTTACCTAGGTGATCGTTACCAAAACGTCTCTTCAAAATATCTTATTATGCAAACTCGATTATGTTTTATACCTAAATTATTTATCATTATTCAAAATACATGCGTATACGATTTTCAAAATACATTGTTTTATCAAGCGTATTTTCTATCCTACAACCTATTTTCACCTAACTCATACACATGAGATTCATAAACATATCTTAAACGTTTTACTACACAAATTTCCATTCGTTACAAAATACGTTATGCATAACCAATGAGTACTTTATGTTCCTTTACATATACGAGCTATATTCTACCCTTCAAATCATGCTCAATCTAATTTTGATTCGATGAACTCAACGTTTCGTTTAAACAACTACACATGCATATCAACATACACGTTTTAGTCGTTGCATCGTGACAATTTCATTTATATTGTTTGTACTTACATGCTCAACCTCTTGAGCACTTTTACTTGCTTAACTTTTGTTATAATACTATATACGCAATCATTAGTATTCGTACTCACACTCACAGTCATATTCATAACGGTACATTTTATGTTTATACTTATAATCGTATTCACACTTGTACTCATACATTTCATGTATTTTTTTTTCTACACTCATATGTTTCGTGTTTTACTTATACTCATACGTTGCATGCTTATACGTATACACGTACTACTTGTACGTGTTATGATTGATACCCATACTTGCGTGCTTATTCATACTTAAACTTATACTTATGCTCATACTTTCGCTCATACTCATGATCCATACATTCGTACCCATACGTGAGCGTAATCCGAGTGATTCGCTTACGTGGGTCCTATACATATTTAAGCATGGACTTGCTTACATACTTTATTCTTATACGCACACATTCTTATTTTTTTTTTAAAGTATCCCTACCCAAATTCATACACAACTAGTACAAGCTATGCGGATCATGCGACGATCAATATAATCACGGGTGCACACGGGATTATAGTGATAGGCGTATGAGAACCATAGAGTGTACTACTGTGTATGGTAAGACACGGAACGTAACATGACACCGGATACGGAACGGACGTAATGTGGTCAAAACATGGTGGATACGCCACTGGTACTTCCTATATATAAGTGTTTTCACCATGTTACCAAACTTTCGTAAAACGTGTCATGAGAAATTCAGTGTTTTACAGACCTATTCAGACCTAATACAAACTTGATACAACTCACAAACGCATTATATCCGATTATCCACGACGAGACTTCATCCTTAACACACTGCGTTCATCTATCCAACACTTATGCTATTCTTATACCTGCACCCTTTAAGAGTCATTCGTTCATTCTATACTCGTATTATCCTCCTTATCCTTTTAGTTCATACAAGCCGTTGTCAATATCTTCTTTCTTAATACGTCATTTTTTTATTATTACGTCACCTTTTTTTATACGTCGCCAATTTAAGTTATTCGAACTTGTTTAGACTCACTTCACCTATATACGCACCTACATGTTTTCAACTATGTCAGATACCTCAAATTATTTTAGACAATGAACTCACTCACAAATTTACCTTGTCACTATCCAAAGTTTTGTGTCTTTCAAAATGTTTCAAAATTTTCAAGTCTCAAATTTTTACTAAAACTCTTCAAGTCTACCTTTTAAATAAATTTCGGGACGAAATTTTCTAAAGGAGGGGAGACTATAACGCCCCGCTTTTACGAAACTTTCCTTATTTAGGAAGGTTGTAATATATTTCTATTTTCGAAGAACTTGTATTTCTTGTAATCATATTTCGTTTCATCCAAGACTTCGATCGTAATAAAAAAATATTAATTAATTATTTCATATGGATTATACTTCGTTTATTTTTATTATTATTATTATTATTATTATTATTTTCATGCTTGAACATTTGATCCTTATACACATTTGATACATACTCGTACCTTGCAATCACTTTCGTAACTTAGAATCAATATGTGATTCTAGATATCCTAAACGTGCAAACACTTGATCATACGTTCACAATACCCAACCTATACTTTATTTTATACAAGCTTATTTAATTTCATGTTTGGTATAAATTAAACATTGATACATATATCTATGTTTAATAAATTACTTGATACATAATATACTTTATTTTTTTAACCAAACTCATAGTGCCAAACATTAAAGTTTAAAGATGGCCTTATGGCCGATCGCAACTCACAGCCCCAAAAATATGGCTGGATAAACTTATCTGATTGATTCCTTATTACACCATATATATGCTAAATAAATTAGACATTATTATATTTAATTATAACAAAATAAGGAACCCAAAATTAGACAAGGATGGCTGACTTTCAGCTGGTTTCGGCCAGCATCAGAGGTGCCAATACGGGCAGTCTATGCCAGCCCATAAACAGCCGCAAATAGTGTTGATTTGTGGCCCATTTCCTTTCCACAATTGTAGTATCTTATAAAATGTTTATATGAAATATTGAGACATTAATTGTCAAATAAAAAAAAAAAGTGTGAAGGACATGTGCATCAGTCGAAATACACAGCCATTCACATTGCTCAATCAAGCTAATTGGACCATTTTTAGTTACATTAAATTTCTTTATGCACTAAATAATTTTAATACATTTAACATGAAATATTGGGACTTAAATGTCCAATTAAATAAAACACATTGCTGAAAATGGCCAAGATTTCGGCCAGCACATGTTATGTGCGCAGCCACTCAATTCCCAGCCATTGGCTGTCCATTTTGGCTCCAATCTTCCCAACTACTTGCATTAAATCCCACTTAAACATTAACCCTAATCCCTCTCTATATAAACAATACTTTCCCATTCATTTTACCACTTTACAAACCACTAAACCCTCTCAAAAACACTCCCTAATCTCATCTAATTTCCAGCAATTTGAGCATAAAGTTTCTGAGATTCTAAATGAGTTCTAACTCACTTCTTCATCTATTTCTTTCTTGTTTATTCTTCTAAAACACTTGGATAACCTCTATGAAGGTTTTCACAAGTTTGCTTGGGCAAACTAAGGTGAAACCTCACCATTTTTGAGGTCCAAAGTGCACCTTATTTTCTGCTCATTTTTATCTTTTTAAATCTTCTTGTTTTGATAGAAAACTTGATGGAATCTTGTTCCCACCAAGCTCACAACTTAGTATATGGTTGTGGGTTTGTGTTTAGGGGATTTCCATCAAAGTTTTGGGTTCAAACACCCATTTAAATTTTGTTTATACTTGTTAAATTAAACTTGAATTAGTATGTTTCATTTCCATATTGTTCATGACCATCCTTGTCCTTGTGATAACTTGTGCATTGGTGAATCTAAGAAAGAGGTTTTAAAAGGAAGGTTACCCTCCTACCTCTATGCATGACTTATATGATAAAGTTGCTATACTTGATGGACTAAAATTTATGATATATAATATATAGAATATATAATGCTTATAGTAACCGAACTTTTGATGATAATCTAATGGTTATTTGTCAAAATACTAAGTTACATCATCTAAGAACTTGATTCTCGTTACGATTATAATGGGTACTTTAACCCATGAAAACATTCAAACCCCTATGGGTTTCCTAGTGTCAAAAATGAGTATTAGGTGCTAGATGGTTACTTTCTCATGTACTTACTTTCGATATACTTTAAATTCCGAATTCCGACCCTAAGCATACTTGAACTTTAACCCTTACACATTCAACCTTTTAACCTCATCGAACTCGTCAATAATTGGATAATTGGAAAGCATATGCAAACCTTGTGAGTATACTCGTATTCCCCTCTTTACTTTTACCACTTTTGGGGTGTAACATGTTTACTTATAAAAAACACATGAACATTTTGCTTAAACACATGAACATTCCTATAACATGCTTGTATACGTGATTGCTTGATACTTTAAACTTAGGTGAAACTTATGTGTTGAACTTATCATTAACTTCGTACGAGCCTAACCGTGACATATGTAGCGCTATAGGATTAACGACCCGCCCGTAAACTTGTGGTTATGTCATGAGCATGTTGCGTTTCCTTGGTTTGATATGTTAGACACATGCCATATTTATTGTTTATCTTGAATCACATGCTTGCTATGACGAATTGTTTAAAACTTATCTTTTGTTATGTACGTACCAAACTTGTATACTCGCCTTTGCTTTTGCATTGAACTTTATTTTAAACATGTTACAGGTTGAGGATGATGATGCCATGAAATGAAGTAGCGTTGATACCTAGATACACATATAGACGTTTAGATTAAATACGTTGTATAAATGTCATATTTGTTGTCGTATTGTTCTTTTTGTATTTAACATGTTGTATTTCAAATTTCATGTATTGTAACATTTATTTATGAAAGAAATCAATTTATCTTTAATTCTATTGTCACAATTTAGCGTTATGTGTGATGAGCAATCTTTCTTCGTCTCACTCCGATGTTTCCGCCATCGGTTGGGGTGTGACACCTGAAATGTCAGGAAGGATGGCTAAGTGGGCGGTGAAGCTTAGTGCTTATGATATAAGATATGAACCAAGAACTGCCATCAAATCCCAAGCCTTAGCTGACTTTGTGGCATATGTTAGTAGTGACTTGCAAAAGGAAGCTGAGTTAGAAGTCCAACAACTGGAAGAAACTAAGGATCCTTGGATACTCTTCACTGATGGTGCTTCTAATGTTAAAGGAACAGGGCTTGGAATACTACTAAAATCGCCACAGGGGGACATAATACCCCACTCCATAGCTTGTGAGTTTCAAACTACTTATAATGAGGCTGAATATGAAGCCTTGATAGCTGGTTTGCAAATTGCCAAGCATATAAGGATCAGGTATCTTGAGGTACATGTAGATTCATTATTAATCACTAATCACTTTAATGGATCCTATGCTATTAAAGGTGAAAAGCTAATCAAATATTTAGAGATAGTCAAAGAATTGGCACTCTCTTTTGTTTCCTTTAGTTTGACACAGGTACCAAGGGAAGAGAATGCAGAGGCTGATGCATTAGCCAATCTAGGATCATCCTTGAAGATCCCGGAGGATATCAAGATCCCTATTATCCACATCCTGACCCCTGCTATCGAGGATCATGCAGCCATGGAGATAGGAGAGGATTCTGCTATTGTCCCTACTGATGATACACAATCCCATTCAGGATCATGGATCCTTCCAATCATGAGATACATACAACATGGAGAGATTCCTACAGGAGAAAACCCCAAGGCTTTCAAAACTAAGGTATCTCAATTCACAATATTGAATAACATATTATATAAACGATCTCTTGCAGGACCATATCTAAGATGCATTGAGGATCCTGAAATCCAAGAAGTCCTAAAGGATTTCCATGAAGGAGATTGTGGAAACCACACTGGGGGCAGGGCATTATTCTCAAGGATCCTGAGGACAGGATACTATTGGCCTACAATGAAGAAGGATGCTGTGGATTATGCTAAGAAGTGTGATCCTTGTCAGAGACATAGTAATATCCTTCACCAACCAGCAGAACTTTTGCATCCTATATCCTCCTCTTGGCCATTTATGAGATGGGGAATGGATATAGTTGGTAAGCTTCCTAAGGCACCTGGTGGAAAAGTATTCATGGTTGCTATGACTGACTACTTCTCCAAGTGGATAGAGGCTGAAGCCTTTGCTCAAGTCAGAGAAAAAGAAGTGATATCCTTTATCAAGAGAAATATTATTACTAGATTTGGTATCCCTTCTGAAATTGTTTGTGATAATGGATCCCAATTTATTGGGAGTGGAACTACTAACTTTTGTGACAGCTGGGGGATTAAGATGATAACATCAACACCAGTCCACCCACAAGCTAATGGTCAGGCAAAATCATCCAACAAGATCATCATCAACAATTTAAAGAAGAAGCTTGGATTCAAGAAAGGAAAATGGGCAGAAGAACTACCTTATGTACTATGGGCTGATAGGACAACTCCCAAGAATGTCACTGGCCAAACTCCATTTTCTTTGGTATTTGGGGCAGAATCAGTGATCCCTACAGAGATGGTGGTTCCTACTGCAAGAACAAGCATTCGTGATCCTGAAGAAAATGTTGAAAACTTGGTTCAAGACTTGGATACTATAGAAGAACTTAGGGATTTGGCAAGGATAAGGATGGCCAATTATCAACAAAGGATGGTTGGAGCTTACAACAAAAATGTCAGGATCAGGAAATTCCAAGTTGGTGATATGATGTTAAGGAAAGCATTTCAGAATACCACCAATCCTGCTGATGGAAAGTTGGCACCAAAGTGGGAAGACCCTTACTTGATCGAAGCTGAGGCAGGAAATGGGGCATATCGATTGCTAACAATGGAAGGTGATTTGCTACCAAGAGCTTGGAATGCTGTCCACTTGAAGAAATACTTCATGTAATAAGGATCCATGATCCTTACCTGACAAGTATCCTTGAAGGATCCTTACAGGACAGAGGATCCTCATTTTGGTAATATTCTAATCTCAAACTATTTCATTCTTTAATTATCTTATATAAGGATAAGGATCCTACATCCTTTATCCTCCTTTCACTTGAATCTGAGTTTTGCAGAAGGTTTAGGTATCCTTAACAAAGGATCGAGTATCCACAGAAGTATCCAGTTATTTGGGCTTGTCCCCAGTTATTTGGGCTTGTCCTAAGTTATTTGGGCTTGTCCCCAGTTTTGGGCTTGTCCCCAGTTTAGGCCTGTCCCCAGTTTCGCCAGTAGCGCACGATGATCCTGGTACAGTTCATGGCAATGGGACCAGTACTCGCTTTAGGGGCTGACAATTTCATTGTACTGGCTGTATCCGGGATCCTACGTATAATGGTAGACGTACCATACATCCGTTCCTAAGGTTTCTAACGTTTTCACGTTAGCTAAGGTTTTGGCATTTTCATGTCACTAAGTTTGGATAGTCGCCAGTGAGGGCCATACTCCAGTTTACACACGATTTTGGGCTTGTCCCCAGTTATCCTTAGGCTTGTCCCCAGTTATCCTTGGGCTTGTCCCCAGTTATCCTTTGGGCTTGTCCCCAGTATATTGGGCTTATCCCCAGAATTGTTGGGCTTGTCCCCAGTTACTAACTTTTATCTTATATTGGCTTAGTCCCAAGTTATATCCTATTTCAGGTTTTTGAAGCTAAACGACCAAGGATCCTTGATCCTTACCTTCTATTAAGGTTTGTCTTTTGGTTATCCTGATTATAAATGTTAAAGGTTAGGATCCTAACTTGGGTTCTCAGGTATGATCCTCGTTCATTTTGATTTTATTCGTTATTTATCTAAGTGACCCTTATCCTTTGACAACTGAACTTATGATCCTTACATTACACTACTTTTCAGAAGTTGTTGACTATAGGATATGTGATCCTTGATCATATTCTAAACTTTTTGAGGATATTTATTAAATTTTTTCTTCTTTACTTAATAAATTCAGACAAAATGTATATCACAACAATTGAAAAGTAAAGTACTCATAAGGATAACAACACGAGATAGCCAAAAGTTAAAGATTTTATTTATTCATCCATAGTTAAACCCTTCAAGGTTGTCAAAATTACCTACCCCAAGCATCTACCAGCAATACCTGGCCCGTCCGCTGGGGTAGGTAAAGGGTGTCCATTGTTAATAGGCCTTTCAAGTGCATGAAATAAAAGATGGCAGGATAACGAGTGGTTTCATCCCCCAAACAGAGGATCCATCCACCACCCATTATCCTACCTATTGTCTTAGGATCCATGATCCATAACCCTAGAAACTATTGTTCAAATACAACCCAAGATTGTTTCAAAACACCATAACCAAAAAACTGTTACCAAGTCCTAAAAAATGGGCTCCGACCGCGTCTAGAAATGTCCATCATCGCCCTTTCCTGCAGCTTACACCTTTGCTGCATCACCATCACCTTCACCAGCTCCTCCAGCTCCGGCCTGATCCACATGATCCTTAACCCCACTGCCGCCAGCCTCGATTGCTAGGACTTCACCAGCCTCTTCTTCGTCATCCAGCTCGGCCAACTTAGCCTTCCAGCCCTCTATGTCCCAGTTGCTCTTATCAAAGTCAGGATCCTGAGCTTCTTGGGCCATCTGCAACTTGGTTTTGTACATAGCAATGGCAGCGGAGACTTTGGCATCATTTGTGATTTCAGCCTTCTCCTGATCAGCAGTGATATGAGCCAGGACAAGTTCCCTCTTCACCAGATTGACATCGTTTTCAAGAGAGGCAATCTTCTTATCCTTGGCCTGCATGATCTTTTGGAGGTCCACACACTTTTGCTCAACCTCTTCAACACTGCCTACGTAGTCTTCGATTTCAGCAAATTTATGTAAAAAGACAATGTAAAGTTTAGGATCACATGATCCTCAAGCGGGCAGGATAACTAAGCTAAGTCAGTGATCCTTACATCAGCAAAGTACTCAAGGAACTGGTGGCGGATTAGAGGCAAGCCTTCTAGATTGTCAGCCTCAGAGGCTTTCCTCTTCTTTCCCTTGGAGGTGGTAGACTTGGGGATGGCAGTACTTGGGCTAGCAGCAGCCTTTTTCTTCCCAGACCTGGGACCAACAGTGGTGAGATCGGTGACACTGAAACGAGTAGCAGACTTCGATGATTTTCCAGCACCTACACATCCAAAACAGATAAGTATCCTTATTTCATTCTAATTTGAACATTTAGTTATGCACAAAATAGGATACTTACTTGACATCGTAACAGAGCCTGAGGATACTTCCTGAGAATCCTGGGTATTTGCTTGAAATGTTCTTATTGCAGGATCAAGCCTCCGAAAAGCAGCAAGCCTTTCCTCCGTTGCAGGTGTTGTGATAAGGTGTGAAACAGTAATAGCTGCAAAATAGAAACAAAAGGATGTTAGTGATCCTCAACAGAAACAAGGTTATCCTGTGATCCTTCTCGGGATCCTCTATCCTACCATGGGTGGTCCATTTTCTAGGCAGATCCTTTCCATCAGGGATAGAATCCCTTCTGACAAAGAAGAATCGCCGTTTCCAGTTGGTGTCATTCTTAGTGGCTTTGAAGATGGGGTGTTCTTCACCAGGTTTATGTTTGAGTAGATATCGGTGAGATCCATGGCTCACAAGGTCGTACATCTCTGCTAACTCCGACATTCCCAGATCAATACCTTCACGCTCAATGATTCTTTCAAGGGTATACAAGACCCTCCAGATCATTGGCATTGCTTGGATGTAGGAGATGCCGGTGAGAGAGAAGAAAGATTGGGTGAAATCAGGAAAAGGATACGAGTATCCTATCGTAAATGGGGTGACCGGAAAGGCTACCCAGGTTTCAGAAGCAAAGTCGCTTAGGACGGTGGGATCAAAAGTTTTAAAAAAAGGTGTTCGCCGGAAAGCAATGGCGAATTCTATCTATCTGTGGATCAGTAAAGCAACATCGTTCTTCGATGATCTTTTGGCTCTTCAAGGGACTGTCCTTTTTGTGATCCTTAGCCGGTGAGGATCTTAGCATCATCTTGGTTATGATGATGGTGAAGAAGAAGAAACAGAATGAGAATATGAAGAGAGAAAGGAAAGAGAAGTACCTGATCAGATCTTCGAATGAGGATTTAAAGGATGAAACGCACGAATTTAAATGCTTCCTAACCCTTATCTCTAATTTCAATTTATAATCATGATCTTGCAGGATAGTCACTTCAGTGACGTCAGGATGCAACGGCTAGTCAGAATTTAACGGCTATATATCCGTTGATTTGTTACGGATAAGAATGAGAAAATATAACTCGTTTATTTACACATTACTCCTTATATTTTGGGGGCAATTGTTAGGGGAGGATTTTCCATAAATCAGTGATCCTCAATTATTGTTGGGCTTAGGGATCCTCAATTCTGTTTGAATTAGTGATCGTCGGAGAGTATTGTAGGATCAGGATCCAGGATCATCATAAGGATCCTTACACTAACAATTGTCTGCTTTGAATATGATGTTGTTTTGCAGGAGTACGTGCTTGGACTTGGTCTTGGCGATATTCCTGGAGCATATTCCTTATTTATTCCGCACGTGCTTGACTAATATGGACGTTATGGAGTTCGTGGGAGACTTGCATGAAATGCGGATAGTTAGTTAACTTAGATATTTTCCAAATTTAAAAGGGGATAGCGAGCTAAATTAGAACACTTGGCTATTTTCGGCTAAACACACACACTCGTAACTGCTCTTATCAGCTCTCGACAGTTTGCTCGGCGATTACATACTTTTTTGCACATTACACTCTAGTGATCCTTGTAACTAGCTCACTATCATCCAAAGCTGTAATACATTTTCTGTTTAATCTGTGTTGGTGATCGGTAGTTTCCATCACCCGAGGTTTTTTATGCCGGAGATCATCTCTTGATCAAGGGCTTTTTCCTCGTATAAATCATTGTGTCACTTGTTCATTACATTTCTGAGTGATCCTTAGTATTGTTCATTGATTCAAGCATCATACCTCACAACAGAAAGTTTGGTTGCATTATCCTTGTGTGATTTTTTTACCAAAACAGTCCCCAGTATCGCCAGTAGCGCACGATGATCCTGGTACAGTTCATGGCAATGGGACCAGTACTCGCTTTAGGGGCTGACAATTTCATTGTACTAGCTGTATTCAGGATCCTACGTATAATGGTAGACGTACCATACATCCGTTTCTAAGGTTTCTAACGTTTTCACGTTAGCTAAGGTTTTGGCATTTTCATGTCACTAAGTTTGGGTAGTCGCCAGTGAGGGCCATACTCCAGTTTACACACGATCCTTTGGGCTTGTCCCCAGTTATCCTTTGGGCTTGTCCCCAGAATTGTTGGGCTTATCCCCAGTTATCCTTTGGGCTTGTCCCAAGTTATCCTTTGGGCTTGTCCCCAGAATTGTTGGGCTTGTCCCCAGTTATCCTTTGGGCTTGTCCCCAGTTATCCTTTGGGCTTGTCCCCAGTATATTGGGCTTGTCCCCAGAATTGTTGGGCTTGTCCCCTGTTACTAACTTTTATCTTATATTGGCTTAGTCCCAAGTTGTATCCTATTTCAGGTTTCAGAAACAAAGTCGCTTAGGACGGTGCGATCAAAGGGTTTGAAAACGGTGCTCACCGGAAAACAATGGCGAATTCTATCGATTTCAGGATCGGTGAAGCAGCAACGTTCTTTCGGGGAGTCTTTGATGATCCCTTGGCTCTTCAAGGGGCTGTCCTTTTTGTGATCCTTAGCCGGTGAAGATCTTAGCATCATCTTGGTCATGATGATGGTGAAGAAGAAGAAACATAATGAGAATATGAAGAGAGAAAGGAAAGAGAAGTACCTGATCAGATCTTTGAATGAGGATTTAAAGGATGAAACGCACGAATTTAAATGCTTCCTAACCCTTATCTTTAACTTCAATTTATAATCATGATTTTGCAGGATAGTCACTTCAATGACGTCAGATTGGCAACGGCTAGTCAGAATATAACGGCTATATATCCGTTGGTTTGTTACGGATAAGAACGAGAAAATATAACTCGTTTATTTACAATTTACTCCTTATATTTTGGGGGCAATTGTTAGGGGAGGATTTTCCAAAGATCAGTGATCCTCAATTACTGTCGGGCTTAGGGATCCTCAATTCTGTTTGAATTAGTGATCCTCAGAGAGTATTGTAGGATCAGGATCCAGGATCATCATAGTGATCCTTACACTAACGATTGTCTGCTTTGAATATAATGTTGTTTTGCAGGAGTACGTGCTTGGACTTGGTCTTGGCGATATTCTTGGAGCATATTCCCTTTTTATTCCGCACGTGCTTGACTAATATGGACGTTATGGAGGTCGTGAAAGACTTGCATGAAATGAGGATAGTTAGTTAGCTTAGATATTTTTCTAAATTTATAAGGGGATAGCGAGCTAGATTAGAACACTTGGCTATTTTTGGCTAAATACACACACTCGTAACTGCTCTCATCAGCTCTCAATAGTTTGCTCGGCGATTACACACTTTTTTGCACATTACACTCTAGTGATCCTTGTAACAAGCTCGCTATCATCCAAAGTTGTAATACATTTTCTGTTTAATCTGAGTTGGTGATTGGTAGTTTCCATCACCCGAGGTTTTTTATGCCGGAGACCAACTCTTGATCAAGGGCTTTTTCCTCATATAAATCATTGTGTCACTTGTTCATTACATTTCTGAGTGATCCTTAATATTGTTCATTGATTCAAGCATCACACCTCACAACTAAAGATTTGGTTGCATTATCTTAGCCTGATTTTTGACCAAAACACTTGTAGATTGCCCATTCTCTCATTTTCAAGAAATATCATTTGCATAATCTATCGAGGAGAATTATTATGTTGATATTTCAGAGGAAAAACAGAAAGTGTCAATTATGTAATTCATTCAAGTCCATTGTCAGTGTAAACTTTAGTGATGATCAAATGTGGATGTTAAGTTTTTGTGTGGCTGAGCATATGATGCAGGACATCAAATGTAACTATGTAAGTGTATAGGAACTGAGTTACATTTAGTTATCCATAGTTGGAACCCATGATCCGCTAAAGATTTTGACTTATACATCAAATATGAACCATTTTGATGAAACACACCAAACCTTTGCTCTTTTTAAACAAATAATGTTTTTATTCAAAATGCAAATATAATAATAATAATAATAATAATAATAATAATAATAATAATAATAATCATCATCATCATCATCATCATCATCATCATCATCATCATCATCATCATCATCATCTTATGTCATTATGACATTAAAATCCCCATCCATCGGACAGGTATTAAACTAGTTGGTTTGGTTGAGAATAGTTTTGGATTATGAGAAATAGTTTATGAATGGTATGGTTTAAATATAAAAAAAAAATATTTTTTTATTAATTGATAGCCGTTTAAAATGGTTCAACGGTCGAAAAAACAACAACATGCACACGGGGACTACTCACCGAGAATCATGGATCACCGCTCGCCGAATGGGGATGGCGGCGGTGTTCCCGAGCGGTAAACGGGTAACCGCTCGCCATCCTTGCGTACGCCCGTTCACCCTTAAAGAATTGAATTATGACTAGGGCTGTAATAGAACTAAACGAACACGGACAAGGCTATGTTCATGTTCGTTCGTTAAGGGAATTAACATGTGCGCGTCAGTTGTTCATGAACAATGGTCTCGAACATAAACGAACGCATACGAATGTAAACAAATGTAAAGAACATTCAACTTGAAAATAAAAAATAAAAACTCTGTTAACCTTAAAAATTTGACATAAATAATTTAAATACAACCATCAAATGATAAATCAAAACACAAGAAGTCTACTACAACCACCAAAACGATGAATCAAGTTTACCTAACTTAGACATAATTATCCCAAAAAATGTCTTGAATGTCCAAATTTTTGGTAACTTAGAAAAAAAAGGTTTCAAGTTTTCAATATGTTTAGATAAAAAGGTTTATTATTTATTATTTATCTATCTAATTTTAGTCTGAATTTGTTTGACCCGTTATGGGTTCAAGCCCAAAAAAATGATTTTTAACATGGGTTGGGTCAAGTTTTTAACCAAAACTATGTTATTTAAAATTTGTTTTTGCTTAAAATATGTAATGAAATATGTCCTACTCAAAAAATATGTGTGTGTATCTATACTAATGCATACTGCAAGGGCAAAATGGTCATTTGACCGGAAAAGGTAAAAACACAGTTCTTATATTTGTATTCTTATACCAAGAATTTTTCTGGGTTTGGAGACTTTTGATGTAACACTGTAGCTTAGTGCAGCTCAGATATAATAACAATGTTTCTCAATTTTCCTTTTTAGTTTAATTTTCTAAGTTTCATATATCTCTTACCAGATTCTGCTAATGATGTTGA
Organism: Helianthus tuberosus; assembly: GCA_030545235.1. NCBI lineage: Eukaryota > Viridiplantae > Streptophyta > Magnoliopsida > Asterales > Asteraceae > Helianthus > Helianthus tuberosus. The sequence goes on from JARYGA010023337.1 coordinate 15,901, forward strand.
TTGGTTTTTCTTTTGCAAAACAAGTTGGCTGGACAACAACCCTGTATCTCATATCTGGAATATACTTAACATGTTTTGGTTCTGTGAAAGTTGGGTAACCTGCAATTGATGAGCCCATCACTAAAGAAAACAAACTCGAATATGTCAGTTAGCCCACAAGATCACATAAAGTTGGTATGTTTTCGATGATTCAAGGTTCAGCATTTCAAATAACTCTATCTTGACAGTTTAAAACAATAAAACCTTATATACTATGGTTTTATTTTAGATCAACGAGGTACGCAAGGCAATTGAGAAGCACGCATCGATTAACAAGATCAAACAGAAGCTTGGAGATGAGTATTTATAGTATTTATCTGATCAACAAAAAAGTTTTTATTTAGCATGCCTTTGTCGACAAGTCTGGTTAGCGAATCAGAGTCAGCTACCCATTTTCTTGTCTTGTCTGGTGTCAAGTATTGATTGGATCAAAGTTCCTAATATTACTGAGTTCCACTTTATAGGTGAGATTTTCCATTACTTTATGGGTCGTGACTCTTAAAAAATATGGGGAAAAGAGTATGTCTCTGGTGGTTATGGCAACCTTATGGGCTTTGTAGCTTGCTAGAAACTCAAGGCATTGATATGAATAGTATTGGTATATATAAACAGTACATTTAGTTTATTTTTCTGTTTTTAAGATTCGATAACTTGATTTCTTTTATCATCTTTGATTTCAGTTGCATTGTAGAAATTATGGCTGAAGGGAAGAGTGAGATGGATAAGGATGTTACGGAGATCAAAAAGTGGATTGTATGATATATATGTCGAGATTATTAAGGTAAATTTCACTCTTTCATAACTCATTAGGGCTGGGGAAATGCTACAGGGAACTGGTTCTGTTCGGAACAGGTACCGAATTTATCGAACCGACTGGATTTTCGATACCGAAATTTAGCGTTTTCGGGTACAGAACCGTACCGTACCGTACCTGGTATTTTCGGTACCGGTACCAATGTTTTGAGATTTTTCTGTACAAGTTGGTACTAAGCTCATCCCTACTCATATACACACACTCATACATATTTATATATTTGTAACATGTTTAATTATTTAAATTTTCAGTAATTGGTTGTTATGTTTGTAGGTTACATTATTGATGAACAACTGAAAGTCAATGGATTAGAGATTGAACTTTAAATAATGGAAATTTGATTTGAGTTACTAACACGCATCCTGTATGAACTTATTTATTTATGTATGGTTATTTTAGAGCAGTAGATAAGCCATAAATTAGAATTTATTTTGGATCTTTGGTGAGGTTGCTTGGTGAGGTTGCTAAAGATGCAAAAGGAAATGTTTCTGAAGTAGCAGAACGGGTCGGGTCGAGTCGGTAAATACGAAAGAGAAGGTTGTTAAAGGGAAAACTAAAGTAGAAGAGGTAAATACAAACTTAACTAAATTGTGTGATCACAACATTTTAGTCCTAGAATCATATATATGTTTTGAATGATTGGCTTTGTTTTTTTTTTTCGAGCGAAGAACCACTCATCATTTAATTGCAATACTTGAATTATTTGACACATAAGGTAGCTCTTTGAGTGTATGAAAATGGGAAGTTAGATTATTCAAATTATATTCTTAGGACATGTGTACTTATGGTTGAGCTTTTAGTAATTTATTTTGGTGATGTTTGCGGGTCTTTTGGCTAACTTTGAAGTAGATAAGGCATAAATTAGAATTTAGATTATTGGAGCAAATTCGATAACATATATGCGCTTTTGGGATTAGTATGCATGATCGTTCTTTTTTCAAGTTGTAAAAATTGCCTTGTTGCTAAAACGAAAGCTGCATTGAGTAAAGAAAGCTGAAATAAGCTGGCTAATTTGTAGGATCGTTCCTTGGTGAGGTTGCTAAAGATGCAAAAGGAAATGTTTCTGAAGTAGCAGAACGGGTCGGGTCGAGTCGGTAAATACGAAAGAGAAGGTTGTTAAAGGGAAAACTAAAGTAGAAGAGGTAAATAGAAACTTAACTAAATTGTGTGATCACAACATTTTGGTCATAGAATCATATATATGTTTTGAATATATCTTTTTAAGAAAGATATAATGTTCGGACCTTCGGAAGAGTGAGTAACTGGCCATAATTGGAGCAGTTCTTATGTGTATAGAAGGTACTGGATGAAATATGTACCCTCTTGCTAAACTAGACCAACGTAAATTTTAAATGATTAGAAGTGGCTCGGGTAAGGTTGGGTTGATGGTAGTTACTTGGTAGAGTTGAGGTACTCATAGAGACGATGCTCATCTGGATATGTTATGTGTGTTGCTGGCAACACATGAAAATCAACTATTTGTTGATCAGTTCTGTTTAAACATGATGGAAAACATGAAACACATACCTGTTATAGCATTCAAAGCAGTGGAGAATCCAGTCAGAGATCCAGCCATTGAGTTCGACATAGTTGTCAGGATGATCCGGTTCCTCCTTAGGGTGTAAGGTGATGATGGTGATGAAACCGAAAGTAGGGTTGATTACGGTTAGGGAGAGAGAGAGAGACGAATTTGATGTTATGAGGGTTGGCTGATTCACTAAATTGTGTAACCCTTTAACTCTCTAATAAGCTCCTTATTTATACACCCAAGAGGAAACCTAATTAGTTAATAAGGGTAATATGGTCCATCAACAATTACCAACTAATTATTAATAGGTTATTAATATATTTTGATCTAATATAATATAAATGATTATAAAGGCTACAAGATTAAATATTACATTAATATATTTAATCTCACATTCTCCCACTTAGCCAAGTAATCATTTATCATGAGTATTAGGTAAGCCTGGCCAGGAGTTAACACTCATTTTAGCCTTAAACCAAGAACTATAGCAGAGAAATACAGTCGTTGAATCATCATTCGACTCAGGACCCCCATTAGTCATACTATAGCCTCAATTTAAAACCTAACAGTTACGATCAAAATATGTATAAGCCCTTTAGCGTCTGATTTGTATTTTATTTGTCTATATGTCATTACTCCGGCAGAACATATGTTAGAGACATACAAAATCAAACTGAGGAAATTTTATTAATTAAAACATAAGCTAGTACAATATGCCATTAAACAAGGTCTTTAATAAGTCCCATATTCGATACATGTTCTTCGAAAACTTTAGGTGGGAGACCTTTAGTCATCGGATCCGCAAGCATATCTTTAGTACTAATATACTCAATACAAAGATTATTTTCCTCAACTCGTTCACGTACGAACAAATATTTTGTATCGAGATATAAACCAGCTCCAGTCGAACTGTTACTGTTCGAGAAACTAACGGCAGCTGAGTTATCACAGTAAAGCTTCAATGGTCTAGAAATGGAATTAACGATTTTGAGTCCAGTGATCAGATTTCTAAGCAACATTCCATGACAGGTTGCATTGTAAACAACAATGTACTCTGCCATCATTGTGGAAGTTGTAGTTAACTGTTGTTTATGACTCTTCCATGAGATAGGTCCGCCTGCTAACATAAAGATGTAGCCCGAAGTGGATTTCTTGTCATCTTTGCATTTGGCAAAGTCAGAATCAGAATAACCTACCACTTCTAAATGATCACTTCTTCTATAAGTCAGTTTATAGTCTTTCGTCCCTTGCAGATATCTGAGGACCTTCTTAGCTGCTTTCCAGTGATCTAGGCCAGGATTAGTCTGATAACGACCTAGCATTCCAGCAATATAAGCGATATCTGGGCGAGTACAGACTTGAGCATACATCAGGCTCCCGACTACTGACGCGTAAGGTATCTGGCTCATTTGCTCCTTTTCAACTTCTGTTGTCGGACACTGGAATGAACCGAAAACATCTCCCTTAACTACTGGAGCGACTGAGGGTTTGCACTGTTGCATGTTGTAACGTGTAAGGACACGATCTATGTAAGTCTTTTGAGATAATCCTAAGATCCCTTTGTGTCTATCTCGGTGAATTTCGATGCCAATGACGTAAGAAGCATCTCCGAGATCCTTCATGTCGAAGTTATGCGAGAGTAACCGCTTCGACTCATGCAACATGTCTAAACTATTACTTGCCAGTAGAATATCATCTACGTAAAGGACAAGTATAGTAAAGTTACTCCCACTCATCTTGAGGTAGGTGCATTGATCCACTTGATTCTTCTTAAAACCTTGCCTCTTCATGACTTCATCAAACTTGAGGTACCATTGACGTGATGCTTGTTTTAACCCATAAATGGATTTCTTCAACTTACAGACTAGATGCTCCTGACCTTCAGGTTTAAAACCTTCAGGTTGTTTCATGTAAACATCTTCGTCTAAGTCTCCGTTAAGGAAAGCAGTTTTGACGTCCATCTGATGCAGCTCTAAATCAAAATGAGCTACTAGGGCCATAACGATCCTTAATGAATCTTTACGAGAGACAGGTGAAAACGTCTCTTGATAATCAATTCCCTCTTTCTGAGTGTAGCCCTTTGCAACCAATCTCGCTTTGTAGCGTTCAACGTTCCCATTCGGATCCAGTTTTGTTTTGAACACCCATTTACAACCTACAGGTTTGGCACCATTGGGTAATTCGACTAAATCCCAAATGTCATTTTTCTTCATGGATTCAAGCTCATCAATCATCGCTTTGTTCCATTCAGAAGACTGATCACTGCTGATAGCTTCGTTATAAGAGACAGGATCATTGAGCTTTCCAGCATCCATTTTAGTCAGGTAGGTAACATAATCATCCCAATTAGTAGGCCTTCTTTGCCTAGATGACCTCCTGAGTTGATTATCGGGTTCAGCGTTGTCTTGGTTTTGAGCGTTTGATGTGCCTTCGTTATGAGGTATAATGGGTTCTGATTGTGGAGATGGAATTTGTGCAGTGACTTCAGGTACAGTTGTTGCATGGGGTATAAGAGGAGTAAACGAAGTAATGGTAAGCGACGAGTCTCTCCCCCCCGCGTCTTGTACTTCTTGCAATTCTTCGTAAGGGTTAGTACTGCTCCCACTGACCTTGAAATCCTCCAAGAACGCAACACGCTTGGTTTCAACAATACGGGTGACATGGGAAGGACAATAGAAACGATAACCCTTCGAATGATCAGGATACCCGATAAAGAAGCAGGTAACTGTTTTAGGGTCAAGTTTCCTTAGGAAAGGATTATAAAGTTTTGCTTCAGCAATACAGCCCCATACTTTCATATATTTAAGACTCGGTTTCCTACCTGTCCAAAGTTCATAAGGAGTTTTAGGGACAGACTTAGAAGAAACTCTATTGAGTTTATGAACAGCTGCTTTTAACGCTTCAGTCCAGAGGAATAATGGTAAATTAGTGTTGGCTAACATACTGCGCACCATGTTCATAAGGGTATGATTTCTTCGTTCAGCGACACCATTCTGCTGAGGTGTACCAGGCATGGTGTATTGGTTCACAATCCCCTGGCCCTTACAAAACTTATAAAATGGACCAGGAGCTTGACCCACATCAGTATGTCTTCCATAATATACACCGCATCTATCTGATCTCACAACTTTAATCTGACGATCTAATTGCTTTTCAACTTCAGCTTTATAATCTTTAAAAGTTGTTAGAGATTCAGATTTTTCCTTAATAAGATACAAGTACATGTAACGAGAATAATCATCAATGAAAGTGATAAATGAAGTATGTCCTGTTATACCAGCGATTTGATAAGGACCACTAATGTCAGTGTGAATGAGTTCTAATAAATTAGAGCTCCTAGTGGCACCTTTCTTATTCGCTAATGTCATTTTGCCTTTAAGACATTTGACACATGTTCCAAATCAGTAAAATCGAGAGGAGGTAAGACTTCATCTTTTACGAGACGATTTAATCGTTCTCTTGAGATGTGGCCTAAACGTTGATGCCACAACATAGATGAAGTCTCTAAGTCTCGAACCTGTTTCATCTTTGTGAGTTATTCATTAATATTATATGACAACAAAGATTTGGAAAAATTATCATCTAGTTCTAATCTATAGAGACCACCATCCAGAATGCCAGTACCATAAACAACGGAATCATAGAGAATAGAGAGTTTGCGATGACCATGAGAAACGACAAAACCGTCCATGTCTAACTTTGGTCCTGATACAAGGTTCCGAGTTACCTCAGGAACATATAAGGTATCATAAAGTTAAATACATAAACCAGTTTTTAAAAATAATTGTAATGTTCCTATGGCCTTCACTTCTAATTCCCGATCATCTCCGACTTTAAGTGTTCTTTGGTTTCTTCCCAGCTTCCGGATTGTAAGGAATCCCTGAAGTGAATTGGTAACATGAACCATAGAACCAGAATCAAACCACCAAGAATTAGCAGGAACATTTAAATTAAAGGACTCAAGTATCATGAAAAAATCGTTACCTTTCTTAGCCAGCCACTCCTTGAAGTCAGGGCATTCCTTTTGCTTATGTCCTGTTTTCTTACAGAACTTGCAGTAGGGTTTGCCTAAGGAGTTCTTAGAGCTGGAAGGTGCACTTGTATGAGGATTTGGATTTGGCTTTTGAACCTTAGAAGCATCCTTTCTTTGATAAGTGTTCTTCCTCTTCTTAGAGCTGGAGGTGGTGAAGTTAGCAACATCAGTAGTGCGATCCATCTTCATACGCTCTTCCTCTTGCACGCACATAGCGATCAGCTCACTCATCGTCCATTTGTCCTTCTGAGTGTTGTAATTGATCTTGAAAGCTTCATAGGACGAAGGAAGCGAAGTGATGATGAAGTGAACAAGAAAACCATCACTGATCTCCATCTCTAGGCCCTTCAGCTTATTGGCCATGTCATGCATCATCATGATGTGTTCGCGAATGCCGCTCCTCCCATCATACTTAGTTGTCACCAGCTTGAGGATAAGAGTACTAGCGTGTGCTTTTGATGTTCCCTTGAATTGATCCTCCATAGAAGCCAAGTAGGTTTTAGCATCTTCAGAATCAGGAATGGCCCCTCTGATTGAGTTATGAATGGACTGCTTCATGAACATGAGAGACATGCGGTTACACCTAGTCCACTTATCATGAAGTAACTGCTCAGCAGCAGTACTTGTAGCAGTAAGGTCTGCTGGCTTATTCTCTCTTAGAGCATAATCAAAGTCCAGCAGTCCAAGTGTAAGCATGAGGGCATCCTTCCATGCAGCAAAGTTATCACCAGTCAAAGGTGGAATCCCCTGATTGGGTGCTGATGGTGGAAATAAGGTGAGCAAGTTATGATACTAAGAAAGAAGTCTTAATGTGATCTAAGGGCATGTTATACTAAGGCAGGCATAAGTAATGACCATTTTAATTATGAAGATGTGATAATGTCTATTACTAACATCAAAATAATAGACTTAGTAAAATTCTATTTAAACGAAGACAAATCAGCTTTGGCCAGAAGTGTAATCATTTAAATATGTGTGCAAAGTAATCGTGACAAATCAGCTTTGGCCAGAAATGAGACAATCACTTTAGTTATGCACTTGTCAAGCATGCTAAACATAAATGAATTAAATCAGCTTTGGCCAGAATTAAGACATTTCACGTTTGTAATGCATACTTAACATAGCTTTTATAATACTTGAACAATAAATAGATGTATTAAATCAGCTTTGGCCAGAATTAATACATCAGAAGCTTATTCAAGTTAAGCTATTTTGGTTTTGTAAAAATTATCTGATTCTGATTAATTAATTAAGTATTAACAAAACCAAGTATTTAATAGCAAACCACCTGTTAGCGCGGATCGAGTCTTGTGCGATCAGTAATGCCTTGTGCGATCGGTAATGCCTTGTGCGATCGATAAGGCCCAAAACTTGTGCGATGTAAATAAAGCCCAAGTCTTGTGCGATCTGTGAGGCCCAAAATTTGTGCGATCAGTGAGGCCCAAAACTTGTGCGATTAGTCAGGCCCAAGTTTTGTGCGATCAGCACTATCTTGTGCGATCCACAGGTCTTGTGCGATCTATAAGTTCTTGTGCAATTTCCCTTGTGTGATTGTCTTGTGCGATCAGATCATATCTGATCTGATCTTGTGCGACTAAAGGGACTTGTGCGACATGTTGATAATTTCGAATCCTCTCTTTAAGGCTGTTTATTGTGATAATTAACTAAAACTCGAAATTTAAGGGATTTTGGGATAGTATTTCCTATTTTATTTATGATCTAAACTTATCAAATATTTCAAAAATAATAACTGAAAATCCATTAACAGTTTTCGAAAATTTAATAGATAAAATTAAGATCAAAATCATTAAAACACCCACTAATCCAGATTATATTCCAAATCTTTGGGAATTTTCGAGTTTTATTTAGAACAAAATGATGAACCCTAAAAAATTAAAACATAATTCTGGAAATCCGAAACCTGAATTTTAATGGTTTTGTAATCGATTTCGTGACAACAAGTTTAACCCTTTAAGATTTCGAGTCAATTTATCAAATAACCTTTTCAGAAAACAGGGATTTCGGCAACAAGGAACTCGAAAACAGTTTTGATTTTTAAGGCTTTAAAATTTTCGTTTTCCAGATTTTTGATCCCAGAATAATGGATACAAAACCAGAACTGATTTATCAACATATGCTCTGATACCACATGTTGATCAGTTCTGTTTAAACATGATGGAAAACATGAAACACATACCTGTTATAGCATTCAAAGCAGTGGAGAATCCAGTCAGAGATCCAGCCATTGAGTTCGACATAGTTGTCAGGATGATCCGGTTCCTCCTTAGGGTGTAAGGTGATGATGGTGATGAAACTGAAAGTAGGGTTGATTACGGTTAGGGAGAGAGAGAGACGAATTTGATGTTATGAGGGTTGGTTGATTCACTAAATTGTGTAACCCTTTAACTCTCTAATAAGCTCCTTATTTATACACCAAAGAGGAAACCTAATTAGTTAATAAGGGTAATATGGTCCATCAACAATTACCAACTAATTATTAATAGGTTATTAATATATTTTGATCTAATATAATATAAATGATTATAAAGGCTACAAGATTAAATATTACATTAATATATTTAATCTCACACTATTATTTCATAACCATGGGCTTTATCATTGCAACTATTATTTCATAACCATGGACTTACTTGCACATTCCTGTTGATAAAATATATATGAGCTTGTAACAAGAAAGGTGTTTTTTTAATCATGATTACATTGTTCATCTTTGGTAGCAAGTTAATTTGCTTTTTTTGTTGAAATACAAATACAAAAGGCAAAAGAGAAGCTATGGTTTAACCATATAAGATACGTTTAGTGAATTGTTCATTTGCTTTTGGTTTAACCATAATTTTGGCAAAAGAGAAGCTATGGTTTAACCATATAACCTGAACCTCAATGTGTAAATTCAATAATTTATTAAATTTCTAATTTATATTTTTCTGTAGTTTTCTCTTTTTGGTTCGATAATAACAATTGGTTCAATGATTGGAGCTGTTACGAGCGGAAGAATTGCAGACATAATTGGTCGAAAAGGGGTATGAAACTTTAAATTTTGAATAGATGCTTTTTAACCTGTTCTTAATTTTGCCTTTATGTATGGAAATTTGAAGAATTTTGAATATGATTAGTTTGATGGATCTAGAAGTCTGTTCTTTGCAGGTCTTCTTTTTGGAATCAAACACGAAAACAATGGATCGGATATAAAGGATCCAACTGCAAAAAGAAAGCTAGAAAAGATGCTATATGGTGAGAAGTTATACGCTTATGACTTATGTAATATGTAATTTTATTTTGTATTTCTTTTATTGTAAGGTATTCGGAATATATATCCTAAGCTAAACCGGAACCGAAAATATTGAAAATTATTAAAAAAGAACCAAATCATAATTATGGCTTAGGTGTGAGTTCCAAACAATGATGTTTTTTCGGTTTAGAAGGTGTTTTGGATTGCTTATTATGCTTTATGAGTATTTGAGTGTCATAACAGCACATAAGCAATTTCGAGTCTTTGGATAGAAGAAATTTTTTTACCACTATTTTCTTATTTGAGGATAAAGTAAACAGTTTGGAAGTTGCTTATTTTGTTTATTTCTAAAACAATAAGCAGCTTTAATAAGCAAACCCAATCACCCCTTTTGAACAAAGTTATCGCAATAATATATTACGGTTCAATCTTTGATGTTACTAATATCAACTTATATACTGGATTTTTATTGTTTTTTTTCTGCAGGTCTTTACAATTTTCAACTTCCAGCAATACCATATATTGCATAAACAATAAAACTGTGCAAGCCCATCTTATCATAAATGGGGACCCATCTTTCATCTCACCTGGAAACTATAAAAAGGTCTGTATTTTTTTCATCCCATTAGTTTATAATAGATCTTTATTGAGTTCTATGTAAAGGATCAAATTCTCGGATAGACACCCAAATGCTTTAGCTAAAAACTGATAGGTCAAATTGTAAAAGCGGAAAAATTAGCTAAAAGTAAATGGGTCAAACGGGTTGAACAGGTAAAAGTTGTCTTAGCCTCTTACATAAGTAACTTCAACTTTCATTAACAAAATCAAAATAAATACATGTCGCAATCCTCACTTATATGTTATTAACGGTTTGCTTTTGCTATGTTTAAAAAATCAATCATGTAGAAGTAAAAAAAAAGAAACACCAACTTTTATGCGGGTCGATTGGGTCGAACTGGTCAAAGACTAAAAAATTTGGTATTAAAAGAATGTGTGAAGTATATGGAACTGGTTTCAAGTTTTCAATCTTCTTTCATTTACTTTCTAAATTACTTTCATTACTATACAATTAATTTACTTATCAATTTTCAAATAATTTACATGTAGAATTGTTAGGCTATAGGGTGTGGTCATGACCACTAAAACCACTATTACCCTCCATAGTAATCTTTAGATTTGCTTACATATATAGTTATTAACACGTGACTCGAATCCTAAATTTTCAAGCCGTGATTTCGCTCACAAGTCATGATTTAAAACATATCAATACTATACATATCTAAAAGGTAAGTGTAAGTTAATTAGCTGATAAAGCACATGTATTAAGATGCTGCAAGTTCACTGGTTTCAATGTTCTGGTCTATAAGGCCCAACATATCTTAGCAGTAGGACAGCAAGTCGACTCTGAATGAGTCGGTCCAAAATCTGTATAGCTTGATGGGAGTCACTTGTGATTTGTGTCAGGGCCCGAGTCTGTTCTTTTTAGTGCTATTTGTACGAGTTTGACAACTATGCCAATTACACCAGCTATATAAAACTCTTTTTAAAAGAATTTTTTTAGAAACTAATGTAAGTATTTTTTTAGCGTATTATTTGTTTGAGAACGTCAGTGTTTATCTGATAGGTGTTTGTTGATTGATGAGCATGGTCTTTTGTGGCAGCTTAATGCGATGTTGTAGTCCAAGATCAAAGTCATTCGACTCAGTCCCAGCTTAATGCTGTAAATATTGTGGTTGGTGAAGCAATAGGAAGGAATGTTAATCGACTTCGAAAGCATCCGTCAAATGAAGTAAGAGGACTGGTGAAGCATCCGTCAAAATTCATATTTTATTTCCAACCTTTCTGATTTAGGTTTTTTGCAGACATTGACAGTGCAAGAAAGGCTACACCAAAGCCAGAAACACTGGTTGGGTTTCACTACGATATTGTACGAAAGGTTTGGGCTTGGACTAGATTTATAAACAAAGAATATTTGTGTTAGTAAACATGTTTTGTGGGTTTGTTATGTTTCTCTTGTGTCTAAACTTAATTACTCGACAAGTTGGGAATGACAGAATCCGTAGGGGCTTTTTCGTACTTCGGTTAGATTTACATATAAACGTTATTAATGTATTCTTAAGTATAATGCGAACGTGAATTCATTAAATAATTTCACATCAAATTTTACATATAAACGTAGGCTTACATTCAATGTTTACGATCTACCAGCGCCCGTCGGGCGGGTGTCCACCTAGTACTATATAATAAAAGAAACCACCTTTGGGACACTTGTCATCATATTAGGGCATCTCTTATAGATAATTATTATTTTAATTTAATCTTTTTTTAATTAATTATAGATAATCCTCCTATTAAATATTATTTAGTTTAATATCTTATGGATAATTATTATTTACTTTAATCTTCTTCTCATTTATAATATTATTTAGAGAAAATTACGACTTTGGCTCCTGTAGTTATATCACTTTTACCCTTTTAGCCCAAAAAGAATTTTTTAACATCTGAGCCCTCAACGTCTTCTTTTCTAACCCTTTTGGCCCCTAACACTAACCCCATCCATTAAATGTTAGTGGCCAAAAGGGTTAAAAAAAAAGACGTTAGGGCCAAAAAGGTTTAGAAAAAAGATGTTGGGGGCTTAGATGTTTAAAATTCTTTAAAGAAAATTACGATTTTGGCCCCTGTAGTTATATCACTTTTACCCCAAAAAAGAATTTTTTTAACATCTGAGTCTCCAACGTCTTCTTTTCTAACCCTTTTGGCCTCTAACACTAACCTCATCCATTAAATGTTAGGGGCCAAAAGGGTTAAAAAAGACGTTAGGGGCCAAAAATGTTAGAAAAAAGACGTTGTGGGTTTAGATGTTAAAAAATTCTTTTTTGGGCTAAAAGGGTAAAAGTGATATAACCAATGGGCCAAAATCGTAATTTTATTATTTGATGTATAAAATTAGATTTATTCAATTCGTACAATACACGAGGTTTTTAAGGATATATATATTTTTTTTTATTATTTAGTACAGAAAATTACATTTATTCAAACCGTGTAATACACATATTTTTAAAGATGTAATTTTTTTATTATTTGGTATATAAAATTACATTTATTCAACCCGTGTAATAAATGGGGTTCTTTAAAGATGTATTATTTTATTATTTGGTAAACAATATTACATTTATTCAACTCGTGTAATACACGTGGTTTTAAAGATATAACTTTTTTTTTATTTTGTATATAAAATTACATTTATTCAACCTGTACAATATTGTTCTTATAGAAATAACTTTTTATTATTTAATATATAAAATTATATTTATTCAACTTGTGCAATAAAGAAGGTTTTTAAAGATATATTGTTTTATTATTTAGTATATAAAATTTATTTATTCAACCCGTGTAATACACGGGGTTATAACTTAGTTATTTTATAATATAATCGAATGAACGTAAACGAATGAACACAAACGAACGTAACCGAACATATTACCGAATGTTCACGAACACAGTCGAATGAACGAAACCTTTGTTCGTGTTCGTTCGCTAAGCTAACCGAACAAAATTTTTTGTTCGTGTTCGTTTGTTAAGCTAATCTAACGAACATAAACGATCTTCTCTACGAACGATTCATGAACTGTTCGCTGAACATTCGGTTCGTTTACAACCTAATTGCATTAATATCAGTAATATAGAGTAAACTTCCGTTTTGCTCCTTGTGATTTGGTTATTTTAACGGTTTTTCTCAAATAGTTTAAAAATAGCCATTTTCCTCCCTGATCTTTTGAGTTTGTCGACAGTTTGCTCCCTAATCTTTCGAGTTTGTCGTCAGTTTCCTCCCTGATGGAGTTAGAGGTTGGGAGCAAAATGAAGATAAGTTAGAAAAATCAGGGAGGAAAATGACTATTTTTAAACTATTTGGAGCAAAACCATTAAAATGACAAAACCACAGGGAGCAAACGGAAGTTTACTCTAGTATATATATATCCATGACTCATATTTCAACGATAAAATTGTATGTGATATGCAAGTAAAAATATTTGTGACACAAGTTAGAAATAAGGGTGTAAATGAACACGCACGTATAAGTTCGTATGTTTGAAAAATTAAGTTGAGTTTGAGCCGAGTTAAAGCCTAAATTCCATAAAACCTTAATTATATATATATATATTAAACCCATTAAGTCTAACCGTTTTTGAAATCGATCCTGGCCGTTTAAACTTGCTGAGATTAAATCCTGTCCGTTTAAACTAGCATAAATAACCGCTACCAGCGGCGGTTCAGAGCAGTTTTTATCAATTTTTAGTGGGTGGTTAGTTCCACCTTTTCCTGCCCATGATCTCAACAACAGCTTATCGATTTTAGTGGGTAGTTAGTCCCTCATTTTCCTGCCCATAATCTCAACAACTGCTCCTACAAATAAGGGTAATGTTGTTGATACACTGTGGTTTTAGTTCAGTTTTCATTTAGTTTTTAATTACCCTAAATAAATGGCCCATGTTCTCCACCTTCCTAATTTTTAGCAAATCGGCAGTTATATCTATGTTTATATATATTCAATCCGGACCATAAAAAACTACAGCTAATTAAACCCATAAATTGCGGCTGTTTCTCAAGTCCACCTTTCTTATTTCTTTTTTTTTTCCTTTCAGGTTGCATCCATGGGGTCCTTCCATCTTTGCTCTCCTCTTCCTCCTTCCATCGTTTGCCCGATAATGTGTAAACCTACATATGAATCGGCTGAGGTAAGTACAATTTTTATAGTCAATTGTAGATTACATTTTTTTTTATTCCTATGACAGTATTGTTAATATTTGTCCGGTTCTCAGATAATATTTTTGTAAAAAACAGGAAACTGCCCATTAGTAATATAACGAGGAGACTTACTGAATCATTTCGCATTTTTCTTTTCTGAAAACAGCAAGCATGAACCAGTCACCACCAAAGCCTTCAGTTATGAATGATGAACAACATGCTGGAAACTGTGGCATGCAAATGAAGCAGGTTAACATAGTTATTTCAATTGGCCTTTGTTTTTTGGTAAATACTAAATTTATGTAAACTGCAGAAGCTTCAAAACAGTGCTGAAATAATCAACAGCGACCAATTCAGATCAGACAAGGTACTTTGTAATCCATTTTAATCTGCAATTAATACTTACCTTACTTTCTAATTCATATTTCTTTGTGTAGTCACCAGTTGTAGTCGAAAAGGTACTAAATGATGTAACGTCTAACCTGCAAGTCAAGGTTAAATCTATTATTTTACATTAGTTATTTGTAGTTTAATGTTAACATATGTTATTTTTTGCGAAATGGTATGCATAATACTTCATTTTGTTTTTAAATAGCATAAGTAAAAAACATTTATACAAGTTTATTAATTTGTTACATTCAAGGTGGATCCAACGATGAAGACCATAGTTTATGATTATGTCAAGGTAGCTTCTTGAATCAATGCACATAACTAGATTTAAAACCCTAATTACAAAATAATTGTTAGATTTTTTAAGGTTACAGGAAGTCAGGAAGATGACATGAACGGCATTTGAATCCCTACAAATGCGAACGAAAACGGGCAACAGTGATGAGGTTTTTTTTTCAACAGCCGAAATTACAGCATATTGGTCCGACATAGGACTCAACTCGACCACAGTCGTTAAAGCTCGTGACTTGTGGGCGGTAAGACTATCAAAAAATATTTTATTAATTTGAATTAATTTTTTTGTCATTCTAGCATGCACTTGCAGTTAGAGGTGTACAAATAGGTTTTTTTTACCAACCGAACCGGTTTTTCAAGTGGTTCAAACCAGTTCAGGTTTAAAACCGGTTTCTGAGGATCAAACCCGAAACCTATTAAACCGGTTCGGTCCGGGTTATAACCCGGGCTGAGACAAAAAACCGGTTTAGATCGTTTTTTAACTGGTTCGGATTATAATACAAACTGGTATCCAAACCCTCGGGCCGAATCAGGTTTTTTTTTTTCAAACGGGGTCGTTCTAACTTTTGCCTTATTTTAAGTAACCAACTTTTTTAGGAAAGAAAAAATCATCAGTTTCAACAATCTGATACAAGGTAACAAACTTTCTAAAGCTTGGATTTAAGGTAATATGATCTGGTGACTAACGATTTTGATGGAGGGGTAATTTGTTCATAACAAAAAGTGATTTTACGCAATAAATGTGAAAAAAAGGTATCATTTATTACGTAAAATCACTTTTTTGTTATGGACAAATTGCCTTTCCATCAAAATTATCAGTTACCGAATCATATTACCTTAAATCCAAGCTTCAGAAAGTTTGTTACCTTGTATCAGATTGTTGAAACTAATGATTTTTTCTTTCCTAAAAAAGTTGGTTACTTCAAATAAGGTAAAAGTTAGACCAAAACTGCCACGAGGGAAATTTAATCAGACTCATAAAATATAATGGAAGTACTCGACAAGTAGAATGGACTAGATACAAACAACTCTTAATTTTAACCGCTATTAAAGGCAGTTCTGAGCGGTTACTTGCAGCAAGCATGTTTTTCTGTCCATGTTCCTACATAACTGAACTCGAACAGCACCATCCCACGTTCTGAGCAGTTTTTCTGTCCATGTTTTTGGCAGTTCAGCACCTAAAAAAATGGGTAGTGGTGGATTTAACTGCTCAGTTCCTAAAAACATGGGTAGTGGTGGTACCTGCTGCAGTTGTGTTCTTCTATACAATGAGAACTTGAGAAGCAGTCTTCATCGTTCACTCATTTTTTGTCTGAAATAATCACAGCATGGATCACTCACCACCAAAGCCATCCGTTATGCACGAAGACCAGCCTGCTGGACACTGTAACATGCAAATGAAGCAGGTTAACACATTTATTTCCATTGGCTATTGTTTTTTTTTAATACTAAATTTTAGTAAACTGCAGAAGCTTCGAAATGGTGCTGAAATAATCAACAGCAACCAGTTCTTTCCTACTTTACTTCTTCATCTGATTCGAAGGTATCATTGCAGATTTAATCTTGACTGATTAAATTAAGTGGTTTGGGTTTTTTTTGTTTTTTTTTTCTGTACGAAGAGTTGTTCTTTTTTTCTTCTAAGCTGGTTTTTTTTTTATTTGATGTTCATACTTCTTTAAAAGATAACATTTCCTTTTTTTTTCTGTACAAAGAGTTTCTTCACAATTATGAGTGCATGTTTGTTTGATGTTACATTTATCACTGGCAATTTGTATATCTCAGGAAGTATATGCTTGGATTTAAACGATTGGGCTTGAAAAGTATGGAGTGTATTCAAAACATAATACTTACATAAACTTTGGATACATCCTTCCTCTGATTTAAAAAAAACCGTTACAGCCATTAGAGCGCATCATAACCATGTTGGATTATCCTTACAACTTCTGGGTTAACCACAAGTCTAGAACGAAAAAGAAATGTTTAAATATATAAGCAAAAGCATTCATGTTATAACATAAAACCAAAAGAATGGATGATAATTACCTTCTTATTAGAACTCTTTAAGAAACTCATCATGTTCGAAAAGGTCGTTTTTCTTCTTCAATAAGTGATTTTGGTTCCTCCATTAAGAAATATAACAAACGTCAAAATAAACACATATGCAAAATAATTAAAATATAGCCCCAATTAAAATACGCACTCTAATAAAAAAGTCCATTGAAGTTGTACTAGCCCACTCCCTTTAAAAGCTCAACTTCAGTCCATCACATATTTTTCACACCACTAGCCCAATCCCTTATCAATAGCACATTAATAAAATGAAACTTAAAATATATACACAAGTGTACATGTGTATAAAATACAATCTTTTAATTCAAATTTTAAAATACTATGCACATATCATGAACCATAAGACATGTAGTTCCAAATCTACCACAGATGCAAATATCATGAAACACCATTAACATGTAGTCTAGCAAGAACAATTAAGCTAGAATCATAAAAAAATTAACAAAACTTAACTCATGATTGTTCTTATAACAAAAACAAGATAGACCCCAACATAAACCAAATGTACTATAAAAATATAGTTCATAAGACATACTGATCCCTAAATCACTTTTGAGCATATTTAATGGCAATTAAAAAGGTTAACTTTATACGGATATTGCCTACTTCAATCATCTTAATTCTTAAACCTATAACTTGATCAATACATTTCCAGTACTCCTCCTCAAACACACTAACAAAATAATTAGCTACAAAACTAAAAAACGAACAATTTAAAGCAAACCTTTGATCTCAAATTCACCTAAGTACTAACAAATTAAACACATGCAAGATTAATTAACAGATGTACAACCCTAATTACCTCAAATCTCACCAAATTGAAACCCTAATAAGCCCAAACGACGCAAAAACCTAAACTTAAACGACCAAATTAAGGAGATCTATGAAAATCCTCAAGCTAGATCAGAAAAAACAAAATAAATTATACAAAAACAAGATCAGATATATACGTACCTTTAGCTGTAACTACAAATCGCGTGTAAAATTCATCGTTTAGTGTTTATACGAAGCTCATCAAATTTTGGTAATACGCGTTACAAAAAAATGAGTATCAGGGATATTTATTTAGCCAGTAGCTTCCATTGGCACTTAGGTTACAACTGTTGAGTTCATGGGCTCCATTGGACGCCAAGCTATCAATTTTGTTTCTGTCTGCACAAATGAGTATTAAGTAAGCAGATTTTAGATTTTAATAGAAAGCAAAGTAGATAACTTAGAATATCCAAAAATGTTTTGAAACTTAAGAGTAACATTATATTAATATATTAATGAAACAAAGATATTAACAATAGATCTAGCCTGAGAACCTTCAAAACCACCACAATCGGTATTGCTGAAGTCGTGGAACCGGGTTATCTGCAGCCTTGCCGGAATATCGCGGGGCTCCACCCGCCGCAGCCACCCTAAATGAACCACCACCCACCTTCTCGCCGCCATTAAAGTTCACCACAACAACTAGTACCGTTGGTTGGTTGAAGGGATCACCGGAGATGGTGCATCCCCGTTATTGGCCAGGGGAGCCGCCGGCAAGGTGGTCGGCCCTTCATCTCTTTCACGTCCTCTTCAACCAGCCATTTCTCTCTCCTTCGGCTCTCTCTGTCTCTCGATCTCGATATATGCAGGTTATGTGTGTTTCTTTTAGGTGGAGGCTAGGGTTTACAATGTGATAGAATAAAGAGGTGAAGAAGATAAATGTTTAAATACCTAGGGTTTGGGTTGGGTTAGATGGGTAACCATTATATCAAGAGATGCGGTTTTAGAACCGCATCTTCTGGCTCTTTATTTTTAAAAAAACACTCATAAGATGCGGTTACATAATAACTCATTTTAAGGTCACTAAATAGGGCTTATGTATTGTCTACCGTTTACCTTTGCATTAAAATGACACAATTTCATGTTTTGTCACTCTATCACTTTTATTTTATATTGTTGTTTGGTTGTACACTGTTCACGTTCGTTTTCCTTTTATAAATTAAAAATGGTGCTTTTGTTTATAATGTTGTTTAGACTTGTGTCCACTTAATGTGGGTGTTTGGGATTGCTTATTTTGAGCTCCTTGTGTTTTGAGAATGAGTTTTAGTGGTTTGAAAAGAAGAAAAGGAAAAGTTAGATAGTTGTAACTTTTTCAAATAGGAGATGGAAAAGAGGAAAAGGAGAAGCAAACCGAAAAACCATCAATATACATTATCTTTGTTTGTTATCTTAGCGTAACCCGTCCAACGGACGGGTATTAAACTTGTTTACATTGTGCAAAATTTACGAGAGATTAAAAAACTAATCAATTGATTTATTCTTCTTCTTGTCTTCATCTGGACTTTTCTTTGTCATCATATAAGTTGCAATTCTTGATGAGAAGATTAAAGAATTATTGGAATCAATGGAGAAGAAAACCTTGAGCATTGTAAGACTTAACGAGAAACCGAATTCTAATGCTTGGAGCACACTGCCACACCCAGAAGGATCCGAACTTGAAGTTCTTCAATGAAATCGATTTTCGGTTATTTATGAGAAACCATGTTGTTCGATTTCGATTTCGATTTCTTGTTTATTGTAATGGAGAGATAATGTTCTTGATAGATCATGGTCCTAATGAAATCATTGATTGGTATAAATTCTTGAATTAACAAAATCAATAAAAGGTAGACATAATCAAGAACTTTAACAAATTAATGACTACCAAAGTTAGGGGAATTGGTTTATGAAATGGCCAGAATTAAATTTGTGTCATCTCAAAGTTAGAATTCTTTTTTTCATCTAAGATAATAGATTACCTAAATATTTTGTCAAAATTTTCATTATCAAACTTTGTTTTAGGCAAAATATGTCGTATTCGTTGATAACATGTTTGTTTAGGCAGGGATGCCCCGGATGGTTATGTTTGAAACGGGTGTCAGTAATCACAATCTCATACCTGGTTGTAAAATCGTACCTTATGTCGTCCAACATTTACCATTCTAATTTTATATAGTTTTATGTTTTTATAACCACATTAAATTGATATATGATTAGTTATACACATGTCATTATCGATATTAAAAGTTTGAAATATCCAAAATATGTAAAATCCACGATAATATTAATCTCAAAAGAATAATAAATCATTTTTTCACACAATACATCTGTTAGAATGAACTGTTATTAAACTAGGGTTAACAAAAGATAAAAATAAAAACTAAAAAACTTCGAGCATATGCATCAGGTATACAGTTTAGGTAAACATGTATATGTTTTCAAGTAATCGGACCGATATTACCTGATCCCATACTCGTGAAAATTTTAAAAACTAATCTCATACCCAAATACCCGTCTCATTACTCGTCCCGAATATTTTGGGTTTCAGATTTCCTCTTCAAGTTCAGGTTCCACAAAATACATAATGATTTTGAGATATGAGTAATTTCTTGCTAATTTAGTTTTAGACAAAACACATAATGATTTCATCTTATTTTTATATGATAACTAGTGTTATTAAATCCGCGCGTTGCGCGGTGGGTGGGTATCAGTTCGTTTAATTACGGTACTGACACTCGTTATAGCAACCAATAGAGAAAAAAAATCATGATATGACCAAAAATATACCAACACGGCGGAAATTTGATCGATATCGTTTTGTTTTGTTACGTCACCTAGACTCGTTACAGCAACCAATAGAGAAAAAATCTTGATATGATCAAAAAATACTGGTACGTGAATTACATCGATAAAAAACAAACGCAAGTTACATAAGATATATAAAAGAACCACATATAGGCATGGCAATGGGTTGGGTTTGGGACAGGTTTAGATAATCCTAAACCCAAACCCGGTTAGATAAGCTTGTCCCAAACCCGTCCCAAAACCCATCGGGTTTCTAGCGGGTAAATACCCATCGGGTATCGGGTATACTCGCGGGTTTCGGGTAAACCCGTTAATTTAAAAAGATTACTCGTTGGGTATACTCATCTCAAAACCCATTGGGTATCTATCGGGTAACTACTAACCGGTTACATTTTGTATTGTCATTATAAAAATATATATCAAATAACTACAATGTATACGGAATAGAATACCTATATGTGTAAAAAATGGATGTATCGTATATATACATATTTAATAAAAAAAAAGAAATTATATCGGGTATACAATCGGGTAAACAGGTACACTTTATCGGGTAATTGGGTCGGGTAAACGGGTATATCACTAAATCCCAAACCCGCGAAAAAATAAAAACTATTACCAAACCCGTCCCAAACCCGATTAACCGACCTCAAACCCGTCCCAAATGTGGCGGGTTTCGGGTTTACCCAGCGGGTTCGGGTTTGATTGCCATCCAAACCCGATTAACCGACCCCAACCCCGTCCCAAATGTGGCGGGTTTCGGGTTTACCCAGCAGGTTCGGGTTTGATTGTCATCCCTAACCACATAACACATGTAAAAAACCACTAAATAACACATAAAAATAAAAAAAAATCAATAAAACAAATGTACTGTTCGTTCATTCATTCAGTTTATCTATTATTTACATACATACAAACTCAAGTGAGCCTACGTCAGCCGGTAATAGTACCGGCCCTCAATTGGGCAAAATGGGCGGCACGTGTAATAGTGTCAGGCAGCTGCCTGACACTCTCCTATTGGCCCAACAAATTTACGATTTTATCCCAATTTAAAATTACGATTTTGCCATCAGTTTAAATTTATGTTTTCGCCCCCGCTTAAAAATAAATCTACGCTTTTGCTCCCAGCTAAATATTTCAATTTTGTCCCCGGTTAAAAATTACGATTTTTACCCGTTTCAATTTACAGTTTTGCCATTAGTTTTTTTCCCTTAAAATTACGATTTTGCCATCATGTCAAAGTTATGTTTTTGCCCACGCTTAAAAATAAATTAACGCTTTTGCTCCCGGCTAAAAATTCTAATTTTGCCATCGGCTCAAAATTACGATTTTGCTCCGTATAAATTTATACTTTCGCCATTAGTTTTTTTTTTCTCACAACCAGGTTACGATTTTGCCCTCAACTTAAATTTACATTTTGCCCCCAGTGCAAAATTATAGTCGTGCCGGCAACTTCCTGGCACTCTCCTGTTGGTCCATTTAGTTTACGATTTATCCCTGAATTAAAATTATGATTTGGCCCTCGGTAAAAAATTACGTTTTTCCCATCGTTTTAGTTTTTTTTACCAAAACTATAAAGGTTTTTTGTTTTAATTGTTTTACTCGATTTAATTTTCTTCCCGTGTCAAGGAGTTGCCTAACACTGACTAATTAGTACTGAGAAATTATAGTTTTGCCCTGAGCCAAAAAATACGGTCTTATCATCGTTTTTATTTTGTTTTTTCCCAGCAAAATTATAGTATTCTTTTTTTAATTGGTTGCGAATTATTCGGCTATCGCCCCGCAACGCGGGCGGGGCATCTACTAGTTAGTATACAATTGACTTGAGGTTGTTACCTTTTAAGTTTTAACCATTTTACACAATTTAATTTCAGACAAAATAACCTCATGATTTTTTTTAATATAACGTCACATTCATTAAAATGCCAAAATAACAATTTACAAACCACTCATAGATAAACGGATCGCAACAAGATGTTACGTCAAAAAACCAACTTAAAGAGGCAAAACTTGACCCTACATAATCTTTGGCCTTGCATCTCGCAACTCCCACTCTTATCTTTCTGCATCTCCTCAACCCCTTCTTGTTATGTCTTCTACAATTCTACCATTTCAGTTACTAACCCCTAAATCCACCATCATACCCACCTCAAACCCACCTTTCAAAACCTTTACTTTTCCCCATTTTTCATCATGTCTCTCTCACACAAACAAGATTTCAGTCATTTCACCTCACAAATTAGCCCATTTTGCTGCCCAGACCTCAGATTGGTCACAACTAGTCACACAAGAAAGTGAAAAAGAAGAAGAATCATATTCAGAGCCACCTGAAGATGCAAAGATTTTTGTGGGTAATTTGCCTTATGATCTTGACAGTGAGAAATTGGCTGAGCTCTTTAGTTCCTGTGGAGTTGTTGAGATTGCTGAGGTATTGTTTTAATTTTTTTTTCAAGATTTTCTTGATTGTGTGTGGTGTGGTGCATGGTTACAGTGGTGGAATTCATGTGTTTTGTAGGTGATTTATAATAGGGATACTGAACAGAGTAGAGGGTTTGGGTTTGTGACAATGAGTACAGTTGAAGAAGCTGAGAAAGCTGTGGACACTTTCAATGGATATGTGAGTTTTATGTACTACTTGCTCTTTAGTTTATTTTTCTTTGATGTTTATCTTTATCCATTTATAAATTATTCATAAAGAGTTGATACATTTTTTGATTAAAAACAATATAATAACATTATGTAAGTCTTTGAATTTTAGGAGCTTCACTTGACTTTCAACCCGTTTAACCACATGACCCGTCCAGCCGTCCCCTTTTAGTTACATTTTTAGTTGATTGGTTTGACCCGTTTGAGATAAAACATTAGGACACAAGCTAAAATGACCAATTCATAAAAGCAGACCTTTTTGGGTCGACCCGCAAACACTTTTTCGAGAAAAAAAAAACTAGGTATACTAAATTTGTTATTTTCTATTACAACCCTTTGACTTGTGAGCCGTATGACCCGTCTCCCTTTTAGCTAGATTTTACTGATTTGACCCGTTTGAGATAAAAACACAACCCACATCATCTGACTTCTATTAAGTAAATGAGTAAAAAAATGGATTTTTTTTTTAAATGAGCAAGCTTTGATGTAAAGATTGTTTTGAAACAGGATTTAAGTGGGAGGCTTCTTACTGTAAACAAAGCTGCACCAAGAGGTTCACAACCGGAAAGACGAGTAGTAGCGAGTTCGTTTAAAATCTATGTGGGTAATCTGGCATGGCAGGTGGATAACAGTCAGCTTGAGCAGGCGTTCAGTGAACATGGGAAGGTGGTAGATGCGAGGGTCATTTATGATCGTGAAACCGGCCGTTCACGTGGGTTTGGCTTCGTAACGATGGCAAGTGAGACAGAAATGAACGACGCTATCGCTGCGCTAGATGGACAGGTATGTTAACTAGTCTAGAGGTGGCAATATAACGGGTCGGGCTGATTGGGTAACGGGTCCTTTGTAGCCGAGCTAGAAAGCCCCTACTTAATCAATACAAACTTTGACAAATATAATTTAAGGAGTTTGTCGACTCCACTTGCTTACACCCTTAAATGTTTAATGGTATGCAAGAAATGGTGTTTATTGAATTGGTGATTTGTGAATGTGATGCAGAGTTTGGATGGGAGGGCAATCAGGGTAAATGTTGCTGAGGATCGTCCTAAGCGTACCTTCTTTTAAAGGTTGCAGAGTAGCTGATCTATTTTCGGTTAACAAAATCATACGCGGATTGGTGGGTGTGTGTAAAACGAGTGAAGAAACGACAATGAATCTCAACTCGACAATGAATATTTTTATTGATTTTCATATAATAATTAAACCTCCGAGTTGTTACTGATTCATGCAGTTTATTAGTTATCACATTTAATTTCTTAGTTGTCGATTGATGATAAACAGATAGAATCCCATATAAAAGCATTGTAACCGTAGTAACTTTTTTTAAAATATATAAATTTTTCCGGATTATTTTTCATTTTTTTTAAATCCGTTTGCTTTCGCCTGATACGGGACAAATTGCAATTCCATCATGCGTCAAGAACTCACACACTAGTCTAGTCAGTCTAGAGAAGGTTGGGTTGAGTTGGGTTAACTCGGATGATCTGGATTGAGTTGACTGGAAGCTTTGCCCAATTGTTTATATTTCCTAAAGAGATTTTACCAGCTTCATATTTATGTTGTATAATAATAAAATGCAGACTAATGTGTAAAAAAAAGTTATGAGTAAGATTATACAAATACAAATAGCTTTGTATATCATATAGGGTTAAATTGTTAACACTATAAGAAAAAATACACCAACATATAATACAAAAGTGACTATGTAGAGAAGTGCAAGAACCTGATAAACATGTTGATACGAGCACACTCATCGAAATGACTACTGGAGTAAATCCCAGGAATAGAATGAATATAATCAAAAATCTTTTTTTTTTTTTGAAAATTATATTCTAGTTCCTCTCTTATTTCTTTGGGAGATTGACCATCTAAAATCGGCCTCTATCACACGTGTCCTTTTCTGTTTTAAGTGTAACATGTAAGAACATTCACATTTGAGTCCTTATTCGTATCCTACATTAAATTATTCATCTTTATTCCCCATCAAAATCCTCATCTTTGCTTGTTTATGGCGTACTGCCGTTACTTGCTTCTATATAATCAGGTGTTTGGATGCGAGTTATTAGTTGATTTTGGTCAATTAGAGCATGTTATGTGTTGTTGTCATTTTTGTTCTGTAACTGCCTATAAGCAAATAATGTAGGAAATCTGTTCACAAAATAAATAAAATCTTATAAACAATTTTATGATTGCAATACATGAAGAGGAACAAAACTAAACCGAAAGAAATTACAATACAAGAAATGTAAAATAAACTAAGAACAAGTTACAATAAAACAATGGTGACTGAGGCACGTGAAGATCACGCTTCCCTTAAAACAGATTTCGGGTCACCCAGGTGAACCCGTCTGTCTCCCAGGGTACAACAGCCGAAGCAGTTAATACTGCCGGGACTAGCCTAGCACCTGAAGATGTACCTGAAACGAGGACGCGGAGTGTTTCCAGTGACGGGAATGAATTGTCGTTGGTGCTGCAACTCATGCAGCAGTAAGAACTAGAGCGTGAGAGTGGTTTTCTGGTGCGGGTCGAAGATGCAGGTTCTGTGAGTGCAGGTCTGCAAGTTCTGTAGAGGTTGCAGGTGTTGGTGCATCTCCTTCTGCATGCACTCAGGTCCTTATATAGGACTCATGCAGCAGCTGGCTAGTGAGGATGCAGCTGCAAGGTCAACACGCGGTGGCGGCTGGGTGCATGCATGCGCGTGGGAACAGGCAGGTCGGCAGACGGCGGCGGCGGCAGCCATGCATGCGCATGTCAGGCTGGTCGGCAGACGGCGGCGGCTGCAGCCATGCAAGCTGGTCGACATACGACAAGTTCACACGTAGGCGCCGTCCAGAACCTTCAAAAATCATAAGGCGGCTCTCAAGCGGCTCGCGGCGATGCGAGTGTGCGAAGTGCAAAGTGCGCCATCAAAACGCCACATTACGCCCATCGTCCCGAGCCCCAGCCCGTGGGTGTGTCCCATTGTATAGAAGATATCATCTTCCTTACACCCCTTATTAAATACCACTCTCATATTCTCCATCCCACCGATGTGGGACAAAACTCAAATGCTCTATTTAATGAAAATACAAAATTTCCATTCAATAAAAGTTAATAAATTTCCAACAATCCCCCACATGAATGGAAATCAACCACTTCCAGGTTTCTCGATACAACTTCAACAGTTGAGTATTGCCGGATAAGTAGGTGTTTCCTTTGAACTTTCCGTTGTGAAGTGCACTTAGCCTCCTAGCGACTGGTAGACGCGATGTCCTTGAACCAGTCCCCATTTGTGTAGACGTTATTACACCTTCACACAATTCTCTCCCTGGTCTGGCTAGACCCTCATTGGTGTGTCCGTTGTGGTCATGGACACTTGCCTGGTTCTGCGAGAGCTCTAGGAATTGCGCCCCCCCCCCCCCACAATTCCACTCGAAGCGACCCCACTTCTCTCTTCACATAGGTGATTCTCTATAATCATTAAAAGCCTTAGGCTTAGCCTTCTTTGTCACTGATTTAGTAAAGGAATAGACTAAGAAGCATGCAGCTCCTTTTGTGTTCTGGGGTTCTCCCGCACAGTGACCACAATCTGTTCAATTAGGTTGTCCTATTGAACCTAGGTCATGTGATCTCCAATCTTCTAGGTTAGGTTTCCTTCGAACAAATTACCCACGGGCTTTAGTCCCATTCCTCGTGACGACTTATGCACTGTCTCTCTGTTTAAGCCTTTCGTAAGCGGATCCGCAATGTTATCTTTTGACTTTACATAGTCAATCGTGATAACCCCGGTTGAGAGCAGCTGTCGTATCGTGTTATGTCTGCGTCGTATATGCCTTGACTTACCATTGTACATCACACTTTGAGCTCTTCCTATTGCCGACTGGCAATCACAGTGTATGCATACAGCTGTTACAGGTTTAGGCCATCCTGGAACATATTCTAAAAACTGACGCAGCCACTCGGCCTCTTCTCCAGCTTTGTCCAACGCAATGAACTCAGATTCCATGGTGGATCTGGCTATAACAGTCTGCTTGGACGATTTCCAAGATATAGCTGCTCCACCAAGAGTGAAGACATATCCACTTGTTGATTTGGAATCTTTTGTGTCGGATATCCAGTTGGCATCACTGTATCCTTCTATAACAGCTGGATCACGGCCATAGTGTAGACCATAGTTTCTCGTGTATCTCAAGTACCTTAGCAACCTTGTCATACTCTTCCAATGTTCAGAGCTTGGGTTACTTGTGTATCTGCTTAGTCTGCTCACAGCATAAGCCAAGTCTGGTCTCGTACATGTCATGAGATACATTAAACTTCCAATGACCCTTGAGTATTCCAACTGATTGACACCTTCACCTCTATTCTTTGATAGATGGTGAGAGGTATCAATAGGAGTTTGGGAGACATTATTGTCTTCAGTACAGAATTTTTCAAGGATCTTGTCAACATAATGTGATTGGCTTAGTATTAAACCATTTTGGGTCTTTACTATCTTGACCCCCAGTATCACATCGGCTAAACCCATGTCTTTCAAGTCAAATCTTGTTTTCAACATATCTTTTGTTGACTTGACCATCTTATCATCACTACCGATGATAAGCATGTCATCCACATATAAACACAAAATAACATAACCTCGTGATGTGTTCTTAACATATACACATTTATCACATTCATTGATCTTGAACCCACTGTCAAGCATCACCTGATCAAACTTTTGGTGCCACTGCTTCGGAGCCTATTTCAAACCGTATAGAGATTTCACGAGTTTGCAAACTTTTCCCTCCTGGCCAGGAGCTGAGAACCCTTCAGGTTGCTCCATATAAATCTCTTCATCTAACTCACCGTTTAGAAATGCGGTTTTTACATCCATCTGATGTACTTCTAAATTTCTCAAAGCAGCAATTGCAATCACCAACCTTATCGAGGTTATTCGTGTCACAGGCGAATAGGTATCAAAGTAGTCTAGACCTTCCCGTTGTCTATACCCTTTGATTACTAATCTTGCCTAGTACTTGTCAATGGTGCCATCCGATTTCATCTTCCTTTTGAATATCCATCGATACCCAAGTGGTTTACAACCAGAAGGAAGATCTACCAACTCCCAGGTATGATTCTGCATGATAGAATCAATTTCACTTTTGATGGCTTCTTTCCATTGAGGTCCTTCCGAAGAAGTGACCGCAGCTTGATAAGTTTGAGGCTCACTTTCAACCACATATGTAAGAAAATCAGGTCCAAAGGATTTCTCGATCCTTTGCCTTTTACTCTTTCTTACCACAACCTCCTCATTTTCAGATTGTTCTTGAGGTTCATCTATTTCGTTGTCATTTTGGGGAACAATCTCGGTTTCTTGAATGAACTCCTCAACTGGTTTTGAAAGACCAGCTTGTTCTTTTCCCAAACTAGGAAACACGTGTTCAAACCATGACGCATTCTTTGCCTCTATGATAGTATCCTTGCATATTCCAGGATTCTTTGAATCATGCACCAGAAACCGAAGTGGCCCACCAGGACGCGTATAACCTATGAACACACAATCCACAGTTTTAGGTCCTATTTGTAAGCGTTTTGGTGGTGTTACGACCACTTTTGCTAGGCACCCCCACACTTTCATGTATTTATATGAAGGTTTCAGCTTTGTCCATAACTCATATGGAGTCACATCTTTGTCTTTTAAGGGTATCATGTTCAGGACATAATTAGCCGACAATATGGCTTCCCCCCACATGTCCTGACTCATCCCAGAGCTTATCAACATGGCATTCATCATTTCTTTTAACGTGCGGTTCTTTCGTTCCGCTATACCATTTGATTGTGGGGAATAAGGAGCTGTTAGTTCATGGATTATTCCGCTTTTTGCACATATGTCCGCAAATGGTGACACATATTCACCACCTCTATCGTTCCTCACGATTTTGATTTTCCGGTTGAGCTGATTTTTAACCTCGGCTTTGTACAAGGCAAACTTGTTAATAGCCTCATCCTTACTCTTGAGTAAGTAAACGTAACAATATCTCGTACTATCATCAATAAAAGTGATGAAGTATTTGTTACCACCTTTAGTGGGAATTGCTTTCAAATCACACACATCAGTGTGAATCATATCAAGGGGTTCAGTTGTTCTTACAACCGATTTAAACGAAGATCTTGTTTGTTTGGCCTCAACACATGTTTCACATTTAGAGTTTGAATCAATTGAAAATTTTGGTATGTGTTTTAAATTGATTAAACGACACATTGAATTATAATTAACGTGACCCAAACGACCATGCCAAACATTAAAAGGCTCAATCATGTAAGTAGAAATAGACGCATTTTCATTAACGTTCTTACTAGTAGCCAATACATTAAGTTTGAACATACCATTTTGGGCGTAGCCTTTACCAACAAACATACCACGTTTACTCAAAATAAAAGTATCACTCTCAAACACTAAACGAAAACCAGATTTGTTGAGAAGCCATCCTGACACAAGACTCTTGCGCAGATCAGGAACATACAACACATTTTTCAAAGTGAGTTTTGTAACATCCCGAAAATACAAAACTTTATATTTAAAATTATAAAGTTTTAAATAAACAAGAATTTATCTAACTAGAAAATTATAACCTAGTTAACTATGAGTCTATGAATAACTAGAAATAAGGTTAGATTAACCAAAACTAAATATTAAACAAAGTGGAGGGACCAATGTTGATAATCTTGAAACTATTGTTATTATTTTGTTTAATAAAACAAACCAAACACCTCAAACTGAGGTTCTGGTCGATCAACAACAGGGAGGGGGCGACACCCACACCTCCAAAACCTAACATCTACTAAAACTCTCAATTGAAGGCTCAAATCATGTTATAATCGAAATCTGAACATAGAATCGTGATCTCCTTGTCAAGGAGGTCATAAGGTATGTCAAATTAGGTTGTTTTGATACAATTCAAAGTTCATGCATGTGATCAAAATCAAATGTAGAGCTTGATTATGTGTTGTAAACATGAAATTGGAAGTAATGTAAGGTTTAGGGACAAACCCTAGATGATTTCTTGTCAAAATCTTGCATGTTAGTTGTAAGGATCAAAATCACCATAGTGGGTGATTTGTAAGTTAGTAGAACTTGATAAACACTAGGATTAAGACTCTTGTTCTAGTGAAAACTGAAATTTGTGGGATAATCTATGAAATTATTGATGTTAAAATATGTGTATATTGTCTAATTGAAGCTAATTTGAGTGATAAATTCAAGTTATGAACTTGGTTTAGATCATGTAGAAATCTGACCGCAAGGTGTTTGATAAAACGCCTAAATGAGGGTTAAAATGTTAAAGATTGCTAAAAACGCAGATATGCATATGTTATGAATGAATGCGTTAAAGCTTATGAAAGAGAGTTCTAATCTTGTGGTGAATTGAACTCTTTAGGCAAGGAATCCGGAACGTCAAGTGGACACGCCGGAAGCGATACCCGCGGAAAAGGTGTGCTTTAAAGGTACGTGACTTTAGTCTCGTTGTATTATGTAATAATGTTTGGTTTTAGTGTACAAATGATGTCGGATTGTAATTGATGCGTTGATGTATCATTAAAGTGGCGAAGTTCACTAGATCATCAAACGGGTCAAAATAAACATTAGAAATTTGGTTTGGTATGCTAACAAAGTGATGGTCATCACTAGATAGCCAAACGGGTCAAAATGTTGCTTGAAAACGAATCACATGAGTAGAGACTTAAAGGTCTCATATCTTGCTAGGTGATAGATGGTAATACACCAATAAATTGGTTATGAAATTTTAAGTCTACGAACCCGGTATATCGGGTCAAACAATAGAAGTTAATAGAAGGTGTCGTTTGAAACGGGATGCTTGAATTCCGAGAAAACGAGTGTTTAGTTCGGAGAAAACGCGAAGCCATGGTATGGCACGTATACTCCAAGGTCATAAACCCGGGAAGTTGGGTAACTATGTCTAATGTGTCATTAGGATGGAAATATGGAATCATGTATTTTGTTATTGGGTTGAAATCTTGAAATAACGAAATTGGGAGCCGAACGTCGGTATCTCGGTTTCCGTGATGTGTAATTTATATGGTTGTATCCGAAATCTTATTACAGACTCGTAGGTAAAAGAATCGACTAAATCGGACTAACGAGTAAAAAGTTATGAACTGTCAAAGTTGAAAAATAGATAAGGGAAAAAGATGCAGAACCCACCGTAACTTACGGTCTCACCGTAAGTTACGGTGGACATCAAAGTTGTACGGTATGAACTCCCTGCTTTACGGTAGAACCAGGGATATTCCAGGTTCACCGTAACTTACGGCGGTGGAACTCAGGAAAATTATATTTTGTTTGTTGCTTTGCGTCGTTAAAATTTGTTTATACGTAAAGTATTAATGTCAAAACTAATATTTTAGTGTTTGACCCTAGGTATGTATGAAGCCATTCCCGGATGAGGATCAAGTACAATGTCAAGAACCGAACACGCATTTTGAAGCTTCCGCATTAATCTTAATCTTGTCTAGACATAATCATGTTGTAAACACTTTTGTTAATCACGTTTTAAATCCCTTAAACTGGTGGTTAGTTTACTAGCAAGGGTTAACTTTTAAACTTGTTATGGATTATCTTGGGATGTGTTTGGTACTATCTCAAGTGTGTATGGTTTAAACACGAAACGTTTTTGTAACCTCTGATTTTTATAAAGTTTCATGTAATTATTAGTTAAATTCCGTCAAATTATTTAGGGTGTTACAAGTTGGTATCAGAGCCCAAGGTTGTTAACAAGTGTTCGGTTCAAGCTTGATCAAACATCCGGTAAGAGTTAATTGTTCTAAGTAGAGTTACTAAGTATAAAAGAGAAGTAATGAATAGAAATGCATGGGAAGAGCGTGTTAACACACTCAAACCCGGAAAGTGCATTAAATAAGAACGGTGAAAACAAGTTATGAACTTGAACAAACCGAAGTGAATAAATCATACGTCATAAATGAAATGTTAACGCTTAATGTAAACATTTCAGTTAAAGATGACGGATAAAAGCAATGATGATGCGGTGCCAAGAGTCACCGAGCAAACGAGAGAAGTGATTGCTGAGGAGGTAGGAAAAGCAATCGAAAACAGTTTGTCGGGTTTCATCGACAAAATCCAAACCACGGTATTATCAGTGGTGGAAGAAAGAATCAAGAAATTGGAGGATAATACCAATTTAGCCGTGAGATCGGTGATCATCGCCACCATCGGGATGTCATCCTCCATCATGTGTGCTTTAGCCTTTTTAGGGGCTTTGCACTGGTCAGCACGGTGACCATTTTCACCACAGTTATAGCACCTACCTTTAAAAGTGCTAACCTTTTTCCTCACACCGCCCTTTTTGGGTCCAAGATCCACTTTGCCCTTGCCTTTGAAACCTTTGTTCCCTTTGTTGAACTTGTTTCCTTTGGATGAAGATTGCCCATGTTCTACCACATTGGCTTTGGCATCCACATCCCCTTGACTCCCTTTTTGAGCCAGTCTATTGTCTTCCTCGATTCGAAGACGGACCACCAAGTCTTCCATTTTCATCTCCTTTCGTTTGTGCTTTAGATAATTTTTGAAGTCGGCCCAACTTGGAGGCAACTTTTCAATTATCGCAGCCACTTGAAATGTCTCACTAAGAGTCATTCCTTCAGAAAGAAGATCACTGATAATAATCTGCAGTTCTTGAACTTGAGACATCAAAGTCTTCGAATCAACCATCTTATAATCCAAGAACTTTCCCACCACAAACTTTTTCGTGCCAGCATCCTCAGTTTTGTACTTTTTCTCTAAAGATTCCCAAATCTCTTTAGCAGTTGCTATCTTGCTGTATACATTATACAATGAATCCGCAATTCCGTTTAACACGTAGTTACGGCACAAGTACTCCGAATGCTTCCATGCTTGGACAGCAACCAGGGTCTGGGCATCAGGTTCTCCTCGGGAGCTGGTGGGGTTTCAGTTAGGAACCTCGCAAGGTTCAAGGTAGTGAGATAAAACAACATCTTTTGTTGCCATATCTTGAAGTTCAAGCCCGAGAACTTCTCAGGTTTTTCAGCATGGTTAGCCACAGCGTGGGCAACCTGGGTACCAATTAATGGTCCCATAGCAGATGATCCCATAGTCGAGGAAGTCAACGGTCCTGTGGTGGTACTGTTAGTAACAGCTTCAGTGGCCATTTCTGAAACGAGGATGTAAGTATCAAAATTTCAGAAACAATGATTTACAATAAACCATATGCTAACTTTACAAAAAGTTTCACTTAGATTGCAACAAAGGCAATACTAAATCAAAGGACTCCTTTGATTTTAATGGAGTTAGATAGAATCAAACTTATAAAAGTTTGAATGTTAACAAATTAAATTTTTAAAAACACCAAAAAAAAAAATATAACTGTTTATAAAACTTTTAAAAACCAAACAGTGAACGGGTTTTTAAAATCTGTTTTAAGCTTGTAGGAAATCCGTTCACAAAATAAATAAAATCTTATAAACAATTTTATGATTGCAATACATGAAGAGGAACAAAACTAAACTGAAAGAAATTACAATACAAGAAATGTAAAATAAACTAAGAACAAGTTACAATAAAACAATGGTGACTGAGGCACGTGAAGTTCATGCTTCCCTTAAAACAGATTTCGGGTCACCTAGGTGAACCCGTCTGTCTCCCAGGGTACAACAGCCGAAGCAGTTAATACTGCCGGGACTAGCCTAGCACCTGAAGATGTACCTGAAACGAGGACGCGGAGTGTTTCCAGTGACGGGAATGAATTGTCGTTGGTGCTGCAACTCATGCAGCAGTAAGAACTAGAGCGTGAGAGTGGTTTTCTGGTGCGGGTCGAAGATGCAGGTTCTGTGAGTGCAGGTCTGCAAGTTCTGTGGAGGTTGCAGGTGTTGGTGCATCTCCTTCTGCATGCACTCAGGTCCTTATATAGGACTCATGCAGCAGCTGGCTAGTGAGGATGCAGCTGCAAGGTCAACACGCGGTGGCGGCTGGGTGCATGCATGCGCGTGGGAACAGGCAGGTCGGCAGACGGCGGCGGTGGCGGCAGCCATGCATGCGCATGTCAGGCTGGTCGGCAGACGGCGGCGGCTGCAGCCATGCAAGCTGGTCGACATACGACAAGTTCACACGTAGGCGCCGTCCAGAACCTTCAAAAATCATAAGGCGGCTCTCAAGCGGCTCGCGGCGATGCGAGTGTGCGAAGTGCAAAGTGCGCCATCAAAACGCCACATTACGCCCATCGTCCCGAGCCTCAGCCCGTGGGTGTGTCCCATTGTATAGAAGATATCATCTTCCTTACACCCCTTATTAAATACCACTCTCCTATTCTCCATCCCACCGATGTGGGACAAAACTCAAATGCTCTATTTAATGAAAATACAAAATTTCCATTCAATAAAAGTTAATAAATTTCCAACAATCCCCCACATAAATGGAAACCAATCCACTTCCAGGTTTCTCGATACAACTTCAACAGTTGAGTATTGCCGGATAAATTGGTGTTTCCTTTGAACTTTCCGTTGTGAAGTGCACTTAGCCTCCTAGCGACTGGTAGACACGATGTCCTTGAACCAGTCCCCATTTGTGTAGACGTTATTACACCTTCACACAATTCTCTCCCTGGTCTGGCTGGACCCTCATTGGTGTGTCCGTTGTGGTCATGGGCACTTGCCTGGTTCTGCGAGAGCTCTAGGAATTGCGCCCCCCCCACAATTCCACTCGAAGCGACCCCACTTCTCTCTTCACATAGGTGATTCTCTATAATCATTAAAAGCCTTAGGCTTAGCCTTCTTTGTCACTGATTTAGTAAAGGAATAGACTAAGAAGCATGCAGCTCCTTTTGTGTTCTGGGGTTCTCCCCCACAGTGACCACAATCTGTTCAATTAGGTTGTCCTATTGAACCTAGGTCATGGGATCTCCAATCTTCTAGGTTAGGTTTCCTTCGAACAAATTACCCACGGGCTTTAGTCCCATTCCTCGTGATGACTTATGCACTGTCTCTCCGTTTAACCCTTTCGTAAGCGGATCCGCAATGTTATCTTTTGAATTTACATAGTCAATCGTGATAACCCCGGTTGAGAGCAGCTGTCGTATCGTGTTATGTCTGCGTCGTATATGCCTTGACTTACCATTGTACATCACACTTTGAGCTCTTCCTATTGCCGACTGGCAATCACAGTGTATGCATACAACTGTTACAGGTTTAGGCCATCCTGGAACATATTCTAAAAACTGACGCAGCCACTCGGCCTCTTCTCCAGCTTTGTCCAACGCAATGAACTCAGATTCCATGGTGGATCTGGCTATAACAGTCTGCTTGGACGATTTCCAAGATATAGCTGCTCCACCAAGAGTGAAGACATATCCACTTGTTGATTTGGAATCTTTTGTGTCGGATATCCAGTTGGCATCACTGTATCCTTCTATAACAGCTGGATCACGGCCATAGTGTAGACCATAGTTTCTCGTGTATCTCAAGTACCTTAGCAACCTTGTCATACTCTTCCAATGTTCAGAGCTTGGGTTACTTGTGTATCTGCTTAGTCTGCTCACAGCATAAGCCAAGTCTGGTCTCGTACATGTCATGAGATACATTAAACTTCCAATGACCCTTGAGTATTCCAACTGATTGACACCTTCACCTCTATTCTTTGATAGATGGTGAGAGGTATCAATAGGAGTTTGGGAGACATTATTGTCTTCAGTACAGATTTTTTCAAGGATCTTGTCAACATAATGTGATTGGTTTAGTATTAAACCATTTTGGGTCCTTACTATCTTGACCCCCAGTATCACATCGGCTAAACCCATGTCTTTCATGTCAAATCTTGTTTTCAACATATCTTTTGTTGACTTGACCATCTTATCATCACTACCGATGATAAGCATGTCATCCACATATAAACACAAAATAACATAACCTCGTGATGTGTTCTTAACATATACACATTTATCACATTCATTGATCTTGAACCCACTGTCAAGCATCACCTGATCAAACTTTTGGTGCCACTGCTTCGGAGCCTATTTCAAACCGTATAGAGATTTCACGAGTTTGCAAACTTTTCCCTCCTGGCCAGGAGCTGAGAACCCTTCAGGTTGCTCCATATAAATCTCTTCATCTAACTCATGGTTTAGAAACGCGGTTTTTACATCCATCTGATGTACTTCTAAATTTCTCAAAGCAGCAATTGCAATCACCAACCTTATCGAGGTTATTCGTGTCACAGGCGAATAGGTATCAAAGTAGTCTAGACCTTCCCGTTGTCTATATCCTTTGATTACTAATCTTGCCTTGTACTTGTCAATGGTGCCATCCGATTTCATCTTCCTTTTGAATATCCATCGATACCCAAGTGGTTTACAACCAGAAGGAAGATCTACCAACTCCCAGGTATGATTCTGCATGATAGAATCAATTTCACTTTTGATGGCTTCTTTCCATTGAGGTCCTTCCAAAGAAGTGACCGCAGCTTGATAAGTTTGAGGCTCACTTTCAACCACATATGTAAGAAAATCAGGTCCAAAGGATTTCTCGATCCTTTGCCTTTTACTCTTTCTTACCACAACCTCCTCATTTTCAGATTGTTCTTGAGGTTCATCTATTTCATTGTCATTTTGGGGAACAATCTCTGTTTCTTGAATGAACTCCTCAACTGGTTTTGAAAGACCAGCTTGTTCTTTTCCCAAACTAGGAAACACGTGTTCAAACCATGACGCATTCTTTGCCTCTATGATAGTATCCTTGCATATTCCAGGATTCTTTGAATCATGCACCAGAAACCGAAGTGGCCCACCAGGACGCGTATAACCTATGAACACACAATCCACAGTTTTAGGTCCTATTTGTAAGCGTTTTGGTGGTGTTACGACCACTTTTGCTAGGCACCCCCACACTTTCATGTATTTATATGAAGGTTTCAGCTTTGTCCATAACTCATATGGAGTCACATCTTTGTCTTTTAAGGGTATCATGTTCAGGACATAATTAGCCGACAATATGGCTTCCCCCCACATGTCCTGACTCATCCCAGAGCTTATCAACATGGCATTCATCATTTCTTTTAACGTGCGGTTCTTTCGTTCCGCTATACCATTTGATTGTGGGGAATAAGGAGCTGTTAGTTCATGGATTATTCCGCTTTTTGCACACATGTCCGGAAATGGTGACACATATTCACCACCTCTATCGCTCCTCATGATTTTGATTTTCCGGTTGAGCTGATTTTCAACCTCGGCTTTGTACAAGGTAAACTTGCTAATAGCCTCATCCTTACTCTTGAGTAAGTAAACGTAACAATATCTCGTACTATCATCAATAAAAGTGATGAAGTATTTGTTACCACCTCTAGTGGGAATTGCTTTCAAATCACACACATCAGTGTGAATCATATCAAGGGGTTCAGTTGTTCTTACAACCGATTTAAACGAAGATCTTGTTTGTTTGGCCTCAACACATGTTTCACATTTAGAGTTTGAATCAATTGAAAATTTTGGTATGTGTTTTAAATTGATTAAACGACGCATCGAATTATAAATAACGTGACCCAAACGACCATGCCAAACATTAAAAGGCTCAATCATGTAAGTAGAAATAGACGCATTTTCATTAACGTTCTTACTAGTAGCCAATACATTAAGTTTGAACATACCATTTTGGGCGTAGCCTTTACCAACAAACATACCACGTTTACTCAAAATAAAAGTATCACTCTCAAACACTAAACGAAAACCAGATTTGTTGAGAAGCCATCCTGACACAAGACTCTTGCGCAGATCAGGAACATACAACACATTTTTCAAAGTGAGTTCCTTCCCCGAGGTCCATTTGAGGACCACCTCACCTTCCCCTTTGATGTCTGCTGTAGCAGCATTTCCCATGTACAGCTTTTCATCACCCGACATTTCTTTAAAATTTTTAAAGATATGCTTCACCGGGCTAACATGTCGGGTTGCTCCAGTATCAACCCACCAAGCCGCTTCTGGCTTGCTTGCTACCACATTGATCTCCGCGACATCCTCAGACATAGCCGTGAGATCGGTGATCATCGCCACCATCGGGATGTCATCCTCCATCATGTGTGCTTTAGCCTTTTTAGGGGCTTTGCACTGGTCAGCACGGTGACCATTTTCACCACAGTTATAGCGCCTACCTTTAAAAGTGCTAACCTTTTTCCTCACACCGCCCTTTTTGGGTCCAAGATCCACTTTGCCCTTGCCTTTGAAACCTTTGTTCCCTTTGTTGAACTTGTTTCCTTTGGATGAAGATTGCCCATGTTCTACCACATTGGCTTTGGCATCCACATCCCCTTGACTCCCTTTTTGAGCCAGTCTATTGTCTTCCTCGATTCGAAGACGGACCACCAAGTCTTCCATTTTCATCTCCTTTCGTTTGTGCTTTAGATAATTTTTGAAGTCGGCCCAACTTGGAGGCAACTTTTCAATTATCGCAGCCACTTGAAATGTCTCACTAAGAGTCATTCCTTCAGAAAGAAGATCACTGATAATAATCTGCAGTTCTTGAACTTGAGACATCAAAGTCTTCGAATCAACCATCTTATAATCCAAGAACTTTCCCACCACAAACTTTTTCGTGCCAGCATCATCAGTTTTGTACTTTTTCTCTAAAGATTCCCAAAGCTCTTTAGCAGTTGCTATCTTGCAGTATACATTATACAATGAATCCGCAAGTCCGTTTAACACGTAGTTACGGCACAAGTACTCCGAATGCTTCCATGCTTGGACAGCAACCAGGGTCTGGGCATCAGGTTCTCCCTCGGGAGCTGGTGGGGTTTCAGTTAGGAACCTCGCAAGGTTCAAGGTAGTGAGATAAAACAACATCTTTTGTTGCCATCTCTTGAAGTTCAAGCCCGAGAACTTCTCAGGTTTTTCAGCATGGTTAGCCACAGCGTGGGCAACCTGGGTACCAATTAATGGTCCCATAGCAGATGATCCCATAGTCGAGGAAGTCAACGGTCCTGTGGTGGTACTGTTAGTAACAGCTTCAGTGGCCATTTCTGAAACGAGGATGTAAGTATCAAAATTTCAGAAACAATGATTTACAATAAACTATATGCTAACTTTACAAAAAGTTTCACTTAGATTGCAACAAATGCAATACTAAATCAAAGGACTCCTTTGATTTTATTGGAGTTAGATAGAATCAAACTTACAAAAGTTTGAATGTTAACAAAGTAAATTTTTAAAAACACCAAAAAAAAATATAACTGTTATAAAACTTTTAAAAACCAAACAGTGAACGGGTTTTTAAAATCTGTTTTAAGCTTGTAGGAAATCCGTTCACAAAATAAATAAAATCTTATAAACAATTTTATGATTGCAATACATGAAGAGGAACAAAACTAATGTCACACCCCCAAAATCCACCTGCGGAGTACTACCGCTTGGAGGCGTGACTGACCAGGATATAGCCACCAATCATATTGAACAAGCATATAAGTAGTTATAAAATCCACCCCATACAATTGGTGTTCAACAAAACATAGTTTAGGTTGTAAGCGGAAGCATAAGTCTTAAATCAAAACATAAGTTTAATTGTTTCAAAGTTTAGCATGGCACCCAGTCGTCCATGTCCCACAACGATCCTCCTCCATGCAAGCTCCAGCTAAGAACCTAAGGACCTGCAAAGCATGTAGTAACGAGTCAACAACAAGTTGAGTGAGTTCACGGTTGGCTGTTTGTTTTAAGTTATTCCGAAAATAGTTTCCTTTATCTGGCATCCTGCCGTGGGGATTACCCCATGGTTAAAAACGTGACTTAGTTATTCCCGGTTACTCTGGCTATCCAGCCGTGGGGGCTACCCCGTGTTAGTTATTTGGCATTTCGGCCGTGGGGGCTACCCCATGTATACACTAGACTCGTTACCATATCGACTGCTGACTGTAGTCATGTTTATGTGCCCTGAAACTGTCAATGTCTATCATCATTGACGTGCCCCAGATCCATTAGTTCACGCCCGTCCTCTACGGCACGGTGTGAGGTTTGTCAGACCTAAATAGCGGTATCTAACTAATGACCCGCTCGCCATTGGCCCGGCGATTAAGTCGATATAAAAAGGAGGGACTTCGTGATAGAGTTTTGGTCTAGTACGAGTTATCTGTCCATGAGGACGAGGAATTACATTCCTGAACCAATGCTGTCCTACCCAAGGAGGACGAAGAACCCACGTTCCTTAACCCCGTTCCCAACCCAGGGAATCCCATGCTTT
Organism: Helianthus tuberosus; assembly: GCA_030545235.1. NCBI lineage: Eukaryota > Viridiplantae > Streptophyta > Magnoliopsida > Asterales > Asteraceae > Helianthus > Helianthus tuberosus. The sequence continues at coordinate 56,528 of JARYGA010023337.1, forward strand.
GTAGAGGGTGTGAACTCACCTTGGTTTGCTCGGCAGATACACAGAAAAGTCAATCAAGAAATATTGGGGTCAACCACGTCCTAACATAGTTGTATCATACAAGTCAGGTTCGTATCCAAGTTGTGCACGTATGTTCTACACGTATTGTACTCAAGTAATAATCATGGCATACATGTATGAACATGGCAGTTTGCAATAATGCCTACGGGTTGAACAGTAGCATGCATATAAATAAACAAAGCCCAAGGTCCGGCCCATCAACTAAGCCCGTGATATGCAAGTCCAAAACAGTGAGTCTGTGAACATGGTTTCGAGTCGAGACTAGAGATCTCGAGTCGAGACTATGCGGTTTCGAGTCATTCATGCATTAGTTGAGACGGACGGTCTCGAGTCGCAACCGGACTCGCAATCATGGTCTCGGGTCATGCTATTTTGTGTTGATGTTGTGTGGTCTCGAGTCGCAACCGCGGTCTCGAGTTATCATGTTTAAGGTCTCGAGTCGAAACCAGGTGTTCTCGACTCGCAACCTGAGTCGCAACCAGGTGTTTCGACTCCCAGCACCTGCTGATCTGCATAGTGTACTAACCAATGGAAATCCGATTTCATGCAACAGTTTGTACTATCCACTAAACATGTTTTCTTGTCTAAACCTTCATCAAAATAGATCAAACAACCAGATTTCAAATATTCAAAACATGTTCATACGATATTCATGTTGTTCTTCATCATTTATATATGAACCTAAATCAAACAAAAATCATGAACAACTCTTATCAACACTTAGACATATAACCGGATTTTTGTTCTTGATTACTAATATGCACCCTATGATATCAACACAATGAATTATCCTAACCGTGAACCTACCAAACCGGCTACAAGCATTCGGTTCCCATTCATTAATCAATCTAACTTGTATCAACATCAAAACCCATATATAGAGCCGATAATACTCATTCATAGTTAAGCATACATTACTTATCCTAACATCATCAATACATTATCATACAATCATCATCATCATCCGAAATAAACACATAACATGCATCATTAATCCATAACATCACACATCAACACCTTTAATCATGCAAATACATGTGTTTGCAAAAAAATATCACTAACCGGTTCAACTATGGGTTCAAAGGTGTGAATGAAGCTTCCAAACGGTGTGTGTGTGAGTCGATCCAAGAGCTCCTAGTGTCACCGGTTTGATCCGAGAAGAAGGAGGAGAGGTGATGTTGAGACTTAGGGTTTAGTGGTTTCTAGAGAGAGAGAGAGGAGTATGTGTGGATTGTCCAAGAATGGCAAGGTTAGCATCACTAAGGGTTATATACTTGTCCACATGGTGCACCCTAATGGGTTTCGGTTGGGTTAAATGGGGTGCGTGGCCCATCCGGCCCAAGTGTTACTGTTCACTCGAGACCACATGGTCTCGAGTCGGGTTCTTGTTGTCTCGGTTCATATACATACTCGCATACATACAATCACAAACATAATCATATAAGTTCACATATATCATTCATTAAATCATCAAATTAGTTAGTCACTTAACGTTCAAGCGTACAACGAAAGGTTCTAAATTTCGAGTTGTCACAACTAAACTGAAAGAAATTACAATACAAGAAATGTAAAATAAACTAAGAACAAGTTACAATAAAACAATGGTGACTGAGGCACGTGAAGATCACGCTTCCCTTAAAACAGATTTCGGGTCACCCAGGTGAACCCGTCTGTCTCCCAGGGTACAACAGCCGAAGCAGTTAATACTGCCGGGACTAGCCTAGCACCTGAAGATGTACCTGAAACGAGGACGCGGAGTGTTTCCAGTGACGGGAATGAATTGTCGTTGGTGCTGCAACTCATGCAGCAGTAAGAACTAGAGCGTGAGAGTGGTTTTCTGGTGCGGGTCGAAGATGCAGGTTCTGTGAGTGCAGGTCTGCAAGTTCTGTGGAGGTTGCAGGTGTTGGTGCATCTCCTTCTGCATGCACTCAGGTCCTTATATAGGACTCATGCAGCAGCTGGCTAGTGAGGATGCAGCTGCAAGGTCAACACGCGGTGGCGGCTGGGTGCATGCATGCGCGTGGGAACAGGCAGGTCGGCAGACGGCGGCGGCGGTGGCAGCCATGCATGCGCATGTCAGGCTGGTCGGCAGACGGCGGCGGCTGCAGCCATGCAAGCTGGTCGACATACGACAAGTTCACACGTAGGCGCCGTCCAGAACCTTCAAAAATCATAAGGCGGCTCTCAAGCGGCTCGCGGCGATGCGAGTGTGCGAAGTGCAAAGTGCGCCATCAAAACGCCACATTACGCCCATCGTCCCGAGCCCCAGCCCGTGGGTGTGTCCCATTGTATAGAAGATATCATCTTCCTTACACCCCTTATTAAATACCACTCTCCTATTCTCCATCCCACCGATGTGGGACAAAACTCAAATGCTCTATTTAATGAAAATACAAAATTTCCATTCAATAAAAGTTAATAAATTTCCAACAAATAATAGGTGTTTGTTTATGCGCAATATCCTTTCTCTTGGTTCATATGTTTCTCTTATTTTGTTTCTTGTGTTCTATTTCTGTTTATTGTTGTGATTAGAATTTTATTGTTCTTCATTCTCATGGATTTATGCTGTTACTGAATCTGATATGCTCAAGCATGATGCTTCCTGTTATTTATACTCATGGTCACTTTTTCATCGTTTTTCTAACACTGTTATTATTGTGATTCTAGGTCAATATGCTAAAATTTAAATTAGTTCAAGGAAAGTTTGTTATGATTATGGAATTCTTTCCTTTTGTCTGTAACAGTCCAGAAAAGCATGGAGAATCTTTTCACCCTATTCGTATGTTTTGTATGATAAGGGTATTTGTATTTGATCTTTTCCCTATGTAAGGAATAAATCAATACCATTTTAATTTTAGTCCCAGACAACAAGAACATTAATAGACGAAAAGAACTTTAATAAACCAGAAGCATGTTTATATCACAAAAACGTTAACCCATTGCTATTAGCAGTTATATAATAAGAAAACTAATAGCCGACATAATATAATGCATCAAATGGAAAAATGGAAATGTGAACATATATGTGAAATGTGAACATAATATAATTGTAATGCATAATGTGAACAGAAACAGCCAAATGTCTGATATATTTATTGTACATAGACGTGAAGAACAGGAGGCAGAAAAATTATTATACAATTCTTTGAGTTACAATTCTTTCATGGTATTGAGACCACCCTACTGCCGCCGATCCTAAGCAACCTCCCACCTCTCTTCCGTTTACCACTCACCATCTCCTTCACTCTTCTTCAATGGCTTCTAACCTACACCCTGCTGTCACAGTCTCAAACTTCAAACAACTGTTTCCTGTCACCCTTGACATCGAAACTGGCCACTACACAACATGGTCGGAGCTTTTCAAAATACAGTGCAAGGCTTATCAAGTCTTCGATCACCTTCAGTCGAAACCCGCAACATCTTCTTCCGGAACAGAAAAATGATCTGACAAAGACAAAACGGCAGCCCAAACCGAGCCTTGGGAGCGGCTCGACTCTATCGTTCTGCAGTGGATATATGGTACTATCTCTACTGATTTGCTTCACACCATTTTCAAACCTAACACTACGGCTTATGATGCTTGAACGGCACTCGCCAATCTTTTTCAAGATAATAAAGCTACCCGTATTATTGATCTAAACAACAAGTTTGCTAATACCCGCCTTGACCAGTTCTCTTCAATGTCAGCATATTGCCAGGCCATGAAGGTCATCTTTGACCAATTAACGAACGTTGGATCTCCGATATCTGACGAGCAACTTGTTTTACAGATTCTCACCGGGTTGACAGAACAATATGAAGGAATCGGTCTCCTTATTCAACAAACCAAACCCCTACCGGATTTCTATGAAACCAGGTCCCGTTTGTGCATGGCCGAAACCCGAAAAATCAGTCAGGCAAAACACGCTGCACAGGCAGCAGGTACCGCTCTTAACACCATTGAATCTTCTCCACGCTCTGATCGGACGACTGATACTATAGAGCGGGGCAGGGGAAGAGGCCGCGGACGAGGCCGCGGCAGGGGACGCGGGTCTGGACGGGGACGCGGGTCAAATTTTTCACCACACCAGTCTCAAAATTACATGCCATGGCAACGCAACTCTTTTGCTGCCTGGCCCAACTCCTACCCGAATAGCAACCAGGCCCGACAGTGGGCTCCTTGGGGCCCGCTACCGCCTTGTCCGTATCCAACTGCACCAAGGCCCAACTCGTCTGCTTCAGGCCAGGGTATTTTAGGCCCACGTCCAGCCCAGTCATATGCTGCCAGTTATGCACCAAGTTACGCTCCAACGGACATTGACCAAGCTCTCCATGCCATGTCACTCAACTCAGCCGATCAATCATTGACTATGGACACTAGTGCGATAGGTCACATGACTCCTAACTCTACTCTTTCGTCTACTTTTAATACTGGCATTAATAAAAATATAATTGTGGGCAACGGTAACACCATTCCCGTTTATGGACAAGGCAATCTTACCCTACCACCTCCCCTTCCTCCTTTTAAACAAAACCAAGTCCTATATGCCCCCCTCCTTGATTAAAAATTTATTGTCTATTCGTCGTTTCACTACTGACAATAAACTATCTATTGAATTTGATCCGTTTGGTTTTTTGGTGAAGGACCTCAAGACCAAGACCCCTATCCTACTGTAACGCTTCGTATTTCCGTAATTTCTGGTTTTAATAAAATTCGGGTTCGTTTTCTATTTTTAGAGGCGAAGTTGAAATTTGATCGAAAAACGGTTAAAAACGGAAAACTACGCTCTTTACGCACTTTTAATGCGACCGACAAGCGAACGCGACCAATATCGAACACCGAGATTATTTCACGTATTTAAACCTTAAAATAACATTCTACGACTATCGGGTTTTGAAAACGAGTTCGTAGAGAGTTTCGGGCCGCTTAAACACGCGAGATGGGCTTGTGGGCCTTGGGCCCAAGCCCAAAGCCCACTAACTGAGTAAACCCTAAATACCCTTCTTTTTATCAGCCGCACATACCCTTCCCTCCCGTTTTACTACATAACCTGATCCATCTACACATAACACAGAGAAAACCATCTCCTCTAAACTATACACGCTCATACATCTGCCTGTACCCTCATCTCTCACCATCCCCTGCAATTGGAAAACCCTAGAACAATAACATCAGATCCTTCCATCTCTAAACTCCTTTACATCTTACCCTTAAAACATAAACATAAGGAGTATGTTCTTCTCCAAATGAAAAGCTCAGCCACACCCCTGTCTATTCTTTGGTCCGATTACGGAGTCGGGTACCGGCGCTGCTCATCTCCGGCCATCATCTCCGTCGGCAACCACACCACAGCCGACAACAACCACCACATCTCCTCTGACTCCATGATTTCCGGTGTATAACGACGATGACCGGCGAGCATCTCCGGTAGATGTGACTCCTCGGTGAAACACCCCTTCTCTAGTTAGTGAAGACAACCACCACCGTCAGGTGGTGGTGGTGAGCGATGGCTACGGAAACAACGAGAGAGAGAGAGAGAGAGAGAGAGAGAGAGAGAGCGAGACGCGGAGAGAGAAAGGGACGACGGAGATGGTTAGGCAAAAGGGTTGAGGGGTTCAACTTTGCCTAACGCAGGTCGTGGGGTCCCCCCACGTTTGCAAGACGTGGAAGGAGGTTCACTAGTTTATTTTTGTTGTTTGCTAAGGATCCTTCTCTGAATTATGTTCAGATTCGGATGAAGGAGCAAATAGAATGTGTGTGTGTTGGATGTGAAAGAGAGAGTGACTTGCATGAAGCAAGTACTCGAGATAAATGACCAGAGATTACGAGAATCAGGGCTGGCCAGGAATGTTTTCTGAAGTAAATGAAGTGTCAATTTATAGGAGAAGACATCTCCCAAAGAAGAATGCATTAGACTAGTGACCTTGCTTGCAGTGAGGGGCTTGCCCTTTCGGGGGTTAAAGCCTTTTGACCCCTGGATAATAGCGTGTGCTCTGCAGACCTGCGTTGCTTTTGCGGCTGGCGAGTTGGTGGAGCTGTCCGGAGATGTGACTTGTTTACTGTTCCCGTATTGCTTTACTTCATCTCATCAGTTTTTCAACCGTTGAACCATTTAACCCTTTGAGCATTTACGTATTTAGTCATTTTATTTAGTCTTT